>MU151191.1:10177-68321 GCA_015584085.1 Macrolepiota fuliginosa MF-IS2 | reverse complement strand
TTATTTTTACTACAGAACCTGTGTTTTCGGTGAATAATGTAACAATTTAGCGATATCAAGGACCCAGTCGGAACTCAACTGAAAACATTCTTGACGACGGTAGCTGATCATGGACTGAGGGTTTATCGAGGGTCAGAATCATGGAATGTGGACTTGTGAACATCGCACCATGGGTCCGAGTGATTGTATCGAATGTAGTATCGCAACTGAAGGAGAGCTTTTATATGGCACTCTCCTTCCAAACATGAATTATTTCCAGACCCCTACTTCCCTCCGCTCCAACTGTCGTCTTCCTATTTGTATATTTTATTCTCCATTAATGTGTAATATCCAGGTCGCCCGATGTCCGACCCATGGAAAATGGTTATGTATTTCGAGGCCCTGTTCCGTGGCGCAGAGCTCCCAAGCAGCTCGGTACAACTGTGCCCTAGCACTTTCGAATACCCCAACCGAGCAACGGGGCTGCCCAGAATGCGCCGGAACGCCAGGGTATGTTAACCACTTTTTACTCCCATGGCTATGTTTTTCTAATATTTATATATAGCTCCACCCACAGGACAGCGAACTTTTCTGTTTTCTTTCCACGTACCACTTAGGTGTATGGAACATCCACAAGGCATATTAAACGGAACGACATTCTATCAGCCAAGCAACTACAGAAGCAACTATTCTATGTTTTCCTTAATTTCCTGATCTTGTGGCGATCTCTTCTCGTCCCTTGGCTGTGTTCTCGAAATTCTCCAAAGTCTCGAAATATTCTATCATCTTCTAATTCTCTACCTTATAACGACTAGCTATCCTATTGTGTCATATATAATATCGGGAATTGAAATAGTTCCCTCTGTCTCATTAATCACTCCTGAGGACTTATTGCTTTCCCCTGCTCTTACGAAGCATGTATCCACTATGATTTTCGGCCTTCTGCAAATGAGCGGACTGCGCAAGGTGCGCATGGTCAATGAACAAAGCTTAAGCCCGTGACAGGCATCATGGGAGATAATTAAAGAATCGAAGTACTACCTGCAGTCATACAATTTGATCGACCTACTACTAATTCCTCGCCATGGGGGCATAAGTAAACCCCAATCCACACCTAGTACAACTCACACTACTACATCCACTCACTTTCTCGACAACAAATCTACACCCTGGGCACCTCCCCCAACCAAACTGCCTCTGAATTTTCGTCGCTTGCGTATCATCCGCATTCCTCTCGCAAGAAACCCCTTGGTGCACCAATTCCCTACACCCCAAACAAATACTCACTCTACACTTCGTGTTCGGGCACGTAATACTGCCGATAGCCCTCGCAGCTGGTGCAACCCTCGCCAGATCAATGAATTTCCTGCAATCATCCTGAGGACAATAAATCCTTCGATCAAACGGTGTCTCCGCTTCGATAATCTTTTCCCCCAACGCCATGCGCAAAGCGTTATCGATGAACCGGTAAACAAACCACGGAGGGATTGGTGCAAGCGGGCCTGGACAGCAGCGGAGTGGCGCCAAGGGGAAGGGTTGTGAAATATACGTCTTAACCAGGCTCGAAACGCACCCCGGGCAGTAGAAATGTCCACAAGGCGTTTCGAGACGACCGGCCAAGGAAGAAAGTTCATCGTTGCAGACGATGCATAACGGGACTTTTGGGGGTTCTGGATAAGCGGCTGCGGGGCCACCTAGGAAGTCACTGAATTGGCCCAAAGGACCTGGTGGATGCTCCCTGAGTTGAAGGGAATGAGTAACTATTTCTTTGGTATAGTTGAGCAATTTACTCACCTTTTATCTCGATTCCTATGCCCAGGGAGTCCTATCTGAGTCATAAATCTAGTAGCCACAGACCGGCTGGCAGTGACCGGTGAGGTATAGCTTCCTGTGGCTCATAGGGAACAATTTCACTAACCTCGACTCTCCCGCACCAGGCAGTCCTCCATCCAAGAAATCGTCATCGTCACTCACCGCATAGAAACTGTCGTATCTCTGCGAGGCTATAACATCCCTCGCAGTCGTCACGATAAACCTCAACACCTCATCACCCATGTTAACAATAGCCAGTATCTCACCCTCGTCCTCAATCAAGGCCGTCGCAAGCCGCGCATCAGTGACCACCCTCAGCATATCTTCGAGTGTATATAATTGCGCACGAACAGCAAAGTTTATATCATCACCCCCGGCCCCGACTCGAGATGGAAACTCTCCAGTACTGCTGGCCATGGCTGAGGCGGTATGGAGAAACAATCTCAGCTCGTCGAGAGCGCTTTCAGCGGCGAGGACCCCTCTTTCGTCAGCGATGAATACGAATGGGTCCATCTGGGTGCGGGGGGTTGGGGCACTGATGTATGTGGGTAGATATCCGGATGGTGAGGTAGCAGCATGCCTCGGATATCGCGCTTATATAGGTCGTACTTTAGCCGCTCAAAGAAGTCCCATGAGGTAGGTGTTCCGGAGTCGCTAAGTTCGATCGCCGACTTTCAATCAGTTGGCGTCTGAAGTCGTTCATACTGCGGTAAAGGTGACTAAATTAGAATACATTGTCACAAATACGCCTCGAATCAAAGAGTTACAACGTCAATAATGCTATTATACAACACCGGACATAATGCGACATGATCCATCCACCGAGAGTCCACAGAAAGTCAGTCAAGTCGCTATTCGTTAGTTCCCAAAGACCCCATGGCCACACTTCGACCCTGAGCCAGCGCCACACCGATAACAAAACTCATACCCACACAAACAAGTCATATGCAAACATCCCTGTGTCCTTTCCACAACTCGGCGGCACTTCTTGCAACGCTGCCACCCCTTCTCCTTCACCAATGCTTCGAACCGAACTGTGTTCACGTTGTCATCGCCACACCTGCTTCCTGGGTGCATGAACTCCTTGCATTTGATACATATCCACGACGAACACGCGGGGCACTTCATCCGTCCTGTCAGGTATAGATACGACGCAATCTTTCCGATTTTGATGAATTGTTTGCATTCAATTCTCGGACAATAGACTCTTCGTTCTACCGGGGTGTTGTATTCTTTTTCCTTTTGGAGAAAATCCGAGTATTGTGATGCAGAAAGTATGGGTCGTAACACGTCGTTAGGGATCGGAATGTTGCAGCATCGAATGGGGTGTTGGGATTCTTGTGATGTGTAAGAGTTGACGAGATTGACCCCACATCCTTGGCAATATATATGCCCACAAGGTGCTTCGAATTGGATCGTCAGGCGGTTTAGTGTATCGAAACAGGCTGCGCAGGTATTTTCCCACTTTGAATCTTCCGCTATCTGGTCAAGTGTCGCTGTCGCTGTTTCTTTTGTCCGCTGAGACAATTGTCGTGGAAGAGAAATGAATGAATTCCTATCAGGATGATGGTTCAGGTACAGGAGAGTCTAGCATGCAAATGCATTACCTGAATAAGGTGGCGCCATTGATTCCTCTGCGTGAGCGGGAGTTTCTAATCCCTCGTGGATCATGTTGGGAGGGAGAAAACCATGACAGTCTACTAGGACCAGGGCTAAATCAATGTCGAGATGAACCTCTACATAAGGGACAACGCATCTCTACTCACACAGGAGGCAAAGCTCTTGAGAATCTCAATGGATCTATACCGAGCGCGCGGGTATCAGAAATCTGGAGATTATCGCTTATGGCCCTTCGAATAACCACATTACCAATACGTAATGCTACCAAGCATGATCCGACTCACCTCGTGGCGTTTCCGGGTTCTTCTAAGCTCTCGAGCTCCAACCCCGCTATACTTGTACTCAAAGTTCTCAGGGTGTCCACTGAATAATTTGGAGAGGCACGATTTGACCAAGGCTCTGTTACCCAGCTATCGCTTTTAAACTTCAACCTCCACCCAGATAGAGGGAGGAATATGCTTACCTTGTGACGGAGTTTGAATCATCGACTACAGAAGGTGGCCTTTGTTAGGTTAAGCAACCCACTCTAAAATAAGCGAACGGACTGATAGTGCTCACCTGCTAGTATATTTTGGAGGATTCTCATTCTTTGTGTGCACACGAATCGCCGCCTCGTCAACGGTCTCAGTTACCCTTACATTCGTATGGGTCACTCTCATGTCAAGCTTCGAGCGCTTGTTTCTTACCTGCTTGTGGATGCTCGAGGTTTGACCCTGGTGTCACTTTCGGACCCGCTATCGCTAGTTGACGGGTAGGGGGTCGATGCCCTTCTCCGCGGCAAATGTGATAGGCCATTGTTCGAGGAAGGACTACGACTGGAAACGTTCAATAGGGCTTTTTTGGTAACATGAAACTATTCTGTACCTCGAGCTCTCTCCCAAGCCGCTTTCGAGTGGAGAGCGAAAAAGATTAATTCGAGCCTCAGGTGATGTATCATCATCTCGGCTTTCTCCGACGCTTGGTCTCTTGGATTGGGTACCTGGGTTGATCGGTCGTTGTCCCGTCTTCAACATCTCGAGCGGTTGATGAACCCTCCTTATCAGCATTGAGACAGGTCGTTGGAGGGGAAAGGTTTTGCGCTCACTCATTAGTAGGTGTATCACCCCGGAGAGCTCCTATGGTGGAGGGTGGATCGGTATTTACAACTCGAAGTTTACTCTTGCCTCTATAATCGGGTATCATCAACGTTTGGGGACTGCTAATACGATCGAATGTCAGTACCGATAGGTCATCATAAGAGGTGGGGCCTGAATAATCCTTACCCAGCGGTCCCGTTCGTACGCGAGGCGTTTTTGCTAGACGAAGGGTCTAAATTCCTCGCATTTACATGTCTGGTAGCATTATTCCGCCTGGTAAGGTCAGGTGAGCTCGAATACAGGACTGTGGACTTTACCTAAGCGGCAATGTTTGGACGAAAGGGATATTTGGGCAGCGAGGGGGGGGGCGGGGCGTTAATGGCCTAGCTGCTGGCTTTTTTGTGACGTTGAGCGGGTCCGTCGTGCGCCCAATCCAAGCACTCGTTGTACTCGACGTAGTCGCTGCTATTGAACCCGTTGCAGCCCGAGCAGTGGAAATGATAAGTCCTAAGGTGTCAAGAGTGCTATCCCCCGAGCCCCAAGGGATTGTCCCCTGGTTTGAGAGATTACGCGCATAACGACCGTCGGTGACCACTCTCAACATATCCTCCAGGTTCTCTAGCTGGAATTGGAGTGCATATCTTCTATCGTCGGCTGTCCCTGCTGCTCGCTTTCGCAGGAGGAGGCGCAAGTCGTTCAGGGCCCTTTGTGCATCCGCTATACCTTCTTCCTCGTTTCTGGGTGGGGGACGCATGGTTTGTGGAACAAGGGGTGACGTTCTACAGCATGTAATGAACCATGGGTGGGTTGGGCCCAACCTCAGAGCGCCTAAGTTGTCACAGATGACTATGCTTAATTGGATCCGAATTGGGCATTTCTCGGCACATACAATATCTGAGCGAAATGATCTATCTCAACAGTTTGGTGTACCTTTGAATACAGGGGTACCCTGAACCCCGAAACAAATTCAGCCGCTGAATTGCCTTCTGTTGACCTGTTGCGAACTCTAAACCAGGACAAGATATCGACAAGACGCGCCTATCGATCAGGGCCGTGGATCACCGGCCGTCACGCCGGTGAGGACGAGCCAGAGATGACCGATGATCGATGATGGCCGCCACGCCACAAACTACCCCCTTTTTTCCCCTATCCAGTCCCTTTCCTAAGGCGTACCTTCACGACTCATCAATATTTTCGTCACAACGCGACATTTAGGCGCACACAGGAACAGCTATCACATAGACGTATGGTAGAATACGCTGACCACCTCCAGTGGTTAGCCTAATAACCGGTCATCCTCGCGCGTTGACCTGGAGGCTCGAAATGATCTCTCCCCTCCCACCACGCGGTATACGCCTGCCTTTGGTGATTTGGTAATCACTTCGTTTCATTAACACTGCGTCGTGGACTACGATGATGCCATATTGGTTGATAACAAATGATCCACTGATAACGTTACATGCACTGTTATTGCCTCATTACAATCCGATAACCCCTCACTGGGTCGTACATTTGCATTTTGACCCATAGCGCTTCTTTGAATCTCCACAGATGTAACAGAACCGCCGACCACAACAACAGATCATCACAGAACAACCGCTAATCCTTTCCACGATACGCTTGCATCGCGGGCATGTCTGCCACCCTTGGTCTTTGGCAAGCTTTCGAATAACGTTGTCCCCACTGACTTCACAGTGAGCGCCCGGATGGCTGAAGCCCTTGCATTGCAAACACACCAAGGAACAACAACTTGGGCATTGCGCAGGTTTTTCTGGATCGTTGGTGTCAGCTACACACCGAAGAAAACGGCTACAGCGGGGCTCGGGACAATAAATGCGTTTGTCGGGAGGTGTGCTGTATTCTTGGTGTTTCTGTCGATACAAGGTCACCTTGCGAGAAGTTCCCAGAAAACCTTCCACTCTGGAGTCTGGGATGGGTGCATCACAGCAACGGAGAGGATGAAGGGATTCCTCTCTGACGTAGATTTTGACGAATTTATTTGCACACTTGTGACAATACGTGTGCTCACATGTGGCTTCGAGAGATCGTCTCCAGGTAGAACAAACGTCGCCACAGACTATACAGTACTTCTTGGGTTTCTTGGATTTTCGGAAGGAGAATGTAATGCGAAGTCGTTGCGAGAACGAAGATTTTAGTCCGGGGTTTGTGGTATTTAAGCTGGCAGACGACTGGTTTTTGTCAGGAGCGCCAGCTGCAAGTTTTTCTCGTATAGCTTGGGACTCCTTAGGCTCGGGGTCCGGTTTTGTTGATAGTGTAGTGGTGCTCCTGCAAGGCATCAAGTCGGTTTGATTTTTCACTCTCAACAAGTGTAAAAGACCAATGGCTCACATTATTAGTTATCCTTCATGAGCGTTTGTTGCTGTGTTCCAATAAGAGGCGGGGCCCTGCCATACACTGCTCTGAGGAATCGAGTTGATCCTCGAGTGAGAAATTGTTACCAGATGAACGAATGATGCCTGAAGCTCTCGCGAACAAGAGCGTCGGGTCCTTATGTTGACAGCTATGTCTGATCGAGGCTCGATCGAGAGGGGGGAGGGGTTCCGCCGCGATGATCTTGCTCAACAATTATAGGGGTCTGAAACAATTCTTAGGGGGTAAATAGAATGCTCAGGACATCTTAAAGTAGCTACTGTGCCAATCGAAAGTTGGTTACATATTCCTCAAGCCATCTGAAACGCCGGTAAGTAGTACAAGTTAAGCAGTAACAAAGGGGAGAATACTAAAATTAAGAAGTTTGAGGCACATTGCAGTGTGTCGCGTTTCGTCAGGACCATCAATGACCACACATGCCTGGTCCAGTGTACTTTTCGCCGCAGCGATAGCAGAACTCATGGCCACATCGACAGATCATGTGCAAACAACCATCGATCTTTTCCACGATACGGTGGCAGTTTGAACACGTCTGCCATCCTTTCTCCTTGGCCAACTCTTGGAGGCGAATCGTGTTTTTACCATCTTCGCACCTCTCGCCTGGGTGAGCGCGTTCTTTACACAACAAACAGACCAGGGTTGTACATGCGGGACACCGGGTTAATACCGTAGTCGTTGAAACAGATGTGGGCTTCGTGGCTAGTTTGATGAACTGATTACATTCTCGTCGCGGGCAGTATACCCGATTCGAGAAGGGTGTGTTGTATTCTTCTTCCTTTTCTCGAAAGAGATTCAGCTCGCTGGCACCAACAAGAATTTGTTCGATTTCGGAGGATGGAATCGGTGTTGTGCAACAACGAAGGGGATGAAGAGAGTCGTCTTTACAATACGCTGTCACGAGGTCCACGATGCAGCCCTTGCAGTATAAGTGTCCACACGGCGCCCCTAAACCCTCTTGTGGTAAGAGGGAATCACCACAAACGAGACAAGGTTCCAAGGCGTCTTCGCACTCCGTCTCGGCTAGTAGGTCCGGAGATAGAGAATCGTACTGAAGGGGCAGTGTGAGGTGTGTGAAGACGGGTAAAGGTCCAAAGAAGTCTATTTCTGGAATTGATCTTTCAGAAACCGGGGGGGATGGTGCCGCAAGGAGGGCCATTCCTTGGCTTGGAGACCACCCTGGAGACACTGGAGACCACATTTCCGCCAGCGGGCTCGAGCTGCGTGACGAGGCGACGAGGAGGTCGTCGCTCCCGTAAGGAGAGTTTAGTGATGGTGCGTCGGTCTGTATATCGGGCTGGGATGTGTATGGTGACTCCAAGTATGCAGGGCTTGGAGGTGTGCCGGGACTTGGGGTTGGCGGTGTCCAAACGCGCAAATGGGGTCTGTTTCATGGTTTGTCAGTCAAAATTAGTCCTATTGGTTTGACAACACATCCCACCTGTTCTGTTCCTGTGTTGTGCCCGTACCGAGATGGGATGCTGCTGCGGCTGAAGTGATCTTTATGGTCATAGGCGATGGAGCAGTTTTCCTGGATCGCATTGTTCTATCACAGAAGCGATAACGAAGCGGATACATGCTCACCTAGCTCCAACCCCATAATTCCGAATCAGAACTATATCTTCATCGTCTTCCGATTCCAAACCAGCGCCCGATGCGGTGACTGATACTGTTTTTGAAGTTTCGGAGTCCCTGAAGAGCAAGCGGTTAGCAAGGAATGATAGTCGTATCATTTCCTTGGGCCTCACCTTCGACTTGTACGAGAGTTTGGAGGGAATAATGAAATTGAAGGCGCGTTTGAGACCCTAGTCGTTGAATTTGATGGCCCTGTCCCTCGGGGTTTTCCGATTCCTCTGTTGTTGGGCGAAATCAAAGACCACTCACAGCCAAAACGAGAGGTAAAGTTTCCTCACCGTGGAGTAGGGACAATGTCATTATATCTTCGGTCTTCATCGTTGCTCTCAGGATCAGAGGGAATAGGATCCTCGTCAGACTGCCAAACGGACCAATCAAATACTCGTTGCTTCCCTTTGCTTCTGCCAACACACCACAGCAAGTATGAGTCAGTGACCTGAAGGGGGTACGTTTAACTCTCACTTACTTGGGCGTAGCAGCAGGAGGACGACTGAGACTCGGCGCTGCGGCTGTGGTTGCAGACGTTGACGATCGTGGATTTGGGGCTTGTCTGGTGTTGTCCCTGGATTCATCTCTGTCATGAGTTTAAATGTCAACATGAGCGCTATTGATTATCCGGACCATATCGAGATGGCCAGATGTTGGCCACTTGAAAGGCTGAAACTAGCTGGGGATGGAGACCTAACCTCCTATCGGTAATGTGCCTAACTCCATACGCAGGAATCTCACCTTGAGGGAAGGTCTGCGTCAAAATCTCGGGATTGGCTAGAAGATGTCCCAGAAGCTGGTTCAGGATCATAATCATAATCTTCAGGCGGAAACATAGATAGGGTATCTATCATCTCCTGGGCCGTATTCACAATGAAGTGCAAGAGTTCGAGGTTCGGACTTGCCCTAGGCAGAGCTACGCCAGCGCCCGCGAGACTACGAGCGCAACGAGCATCTGTGATAACTCGAAGCATGTCTTCCAAATTCTCGAGTTGACAACGAAAAGCAAAATCACTGTCATCGGCTGTGCCCCGGGCCCAAGAGGCTGATGATATGTCGACCCGCCTCTGTAGAAGGGCACGGGTGGTGCTGATAGCTTTCTGAGCGTTCAAAATGCCATCTTCTTCGGTACTGAACAGCAGGTGGGACATGAGGGGGGGACACAAAAACGGACTCGACGAATCGATGTTTGATCAACTCCTCATGTTGTTCCACCCGTTTTAAGAAGCGTCTAGCCCATGATCATGTAAGAAGCTGATAGCTTATGTATTCAGCGTGCCGCTGGGGTCTTCAAATAGACTCACATCATCATCTAACCACAATTCTCATGTGCTAAGTCTATATATTTCCGACTGTCAAGGCTGCTGCCACGCGCATCAGAACTTGATTGTATATCCTGGTTGAAGCACCAAGTGTCATTTTTTTTTACTCGGCAATAAGTATCGTTAAGAACGATCGGAATAAAACAATATGGCACTTTTAACTTAACTACATCAGAAGATCGGGATCCGCAGCCGCGAAAATAAGGCATGGTTCCAGATTACATGGCCGAATATCCACCATTAGAACGAGTATGAGTTCTCCCGTTCCGCGGCACGACCGCGCCGGGTTATGAAAAACACTGAAGTGAGCGTTGTTGCATTATGCTCTATTAGCACCTCGTGCCGCAGTGATCGATCACCCGAACAGTGATTCGTGGAGAGGGAGAAACCGAATCCTCCCAATCCTACACTTCCAATCAGTGACCACAAAAACCTGGCCCCTGGTATTTGGCGCCACAGCGGTAACAGAACTCATAACCACACAAGCAGGTCATGTGCAAACAACCCTCAATCCTCTCCACGATGCGCTGACACCTCGAGCACGTCTGCCATCCCTCCTCCTTCACAAGCCTCTGGAAATGGATGGTATTCTTTTTCGCATCACACGCCTCACCCGGGTGCCCAGCTTCTTTGCAACGTACGCACATCCGGATGGGACAATGACATGCGGGACAACGAGCCGTGAACGTCCCATTTGTGGTGTGCTTCATGACGAAAGCAGAGCTGATGAACCGGTTGCAGCCTCGACCTGGACAGTAAATGCGGTTATCCGGTGAGGTGCTGTACTCTTCGCGTTTGGCCAGGAACGAAATAAGGAGACCTCGGTTGGATACGAAGAAACTCTCGATTTTGAAAGTTGGAATGGATCGGTTACAGCAGCGAAGAGGGTGAATAGATTCATCGCGGATGTAAAGTTCCACAAAATTCTGGACACATCCTGGACAGTACGCATGCTCACATGGCGCTGTCAGACATTGGTCTCCCGAAGCGAGATTGTCACCGCAAGCTGTGCATGATTTCTCTATAATGGGAACTGGATTGCATTGTGCAGATTGCAGCGCGGGTGTGGCCAGCGGACGAGAGGCACCAGATTGTGTTTCATGTTCCATCAATTTGGGTACCGAGGAAACCAAAGAGGCGTTGGAACTTGTGATCTCCGAAGGTCGTTCGTCACTTTCTTGAGGACCTTTCGTGATTATTTGGCCATCGCCGCCGTCACTCCCTGGCGGGTATTGTATATGATAAAGATTGATGTTGAGCTGTCGCATCTCCGTTATTGTTGTGATTCTGGGGGCATGTGCGATATCAAATGTCAGTTCAAGATCTGGAGAAGTGTCAAAGTACTCACTCTTTTCTCGAGCCGCCGAAGACAGGGCACATTCGATACAACGCTGTGAGGGCATTTGACACGAAGTCGGGCACGAAGGTGCTTTTTAAAGAGGACCACAAATAACTGGGTCGGAGATGCTCAGGAAGGATTTCTTCAACTATGTCCTTCAAGGCGGACAACAAGGGGGCGAAGCGGTGGGCCTCTGACAGGACGTCCTCTGATACGGAGGCCCATAAAGTACTAATAGCACAGTGAGTCAAAAAGGGACGAGGCACAAAAACGATAACTGACATTCGTGAGCTGTCGAACAGGTCACTAGAAATTCCAGAGTCGCTCAAGATTCCCGGTCTGAGGGCCGATGGTAAGAAGGCCCATCCACGACTATCGAGCTTGTTTCTTACATAGACTTATGGACCGCTTCGGCCTCCTCGGCGCTGATATTTTGCAGCGTTTTTCCCGAATTGTCAGAAACCAATAATCCTATCTCTCCACTTGGTCCAGGTAGACCCAGCCGAAGTTGGTTATCCGATCCCAACTCAAGAGCCGGCTGCGCAGTCGAACCGCCGTCCGTTCTGAGGGACTGAGGGCATCAGCGACTTGGGGCACTGAAAAGAGCTGTCCAAAGCATCTCACCCTTGCACCTCATTGCAACCTGAAAGCACCAGATTCAACTCAGGGGCCACTTTGCTCTCCGACCCATCAATCGCGCGTCCTTTGCCTTTATCACTAATAAGATCCATTTAAGCATTGAAAACAAGCCCGCATTCGATGAAGGAACATACCTATAAGCATTCCCGGGAGGCACGGTCGCGCTTGCTGTAACAAGCCTCACAGGGGTTGCCGCCTTTGTTCGAACGTCCGTGAGCGGGCTGAGGCGCATCAAACTGTCGGATCAAAAATGACGTCAGTCCTCGCTACCATCACTGCCGGTGTCCGACGACCTCACTTTGTATTCCGTGATCGGTTAGGAGAACGAGTAAGAGACGTCGAGGCTCTCGGCACACTCAACCTAAGCGATCCCGCTTCAGCTGAGCTCACTTAAATTCATCCAATATCCGCCTACCTCAGAATTGGGCCAGATGTTCGTTTGGGCGATGTAGAGAGGCTAGCCCTACTCCCACTGGAGGCAGTAGTGCGAGTCGGGGGCGGCCGTGGTCGTGCACCAATAGGAGATTTCTCCTTCCCTTTTACCGTCGGGGACGGCGCAGGGGGAGCAACAGAATTGATAATCTCACCAGCAGTAGCAACGACAAACCTCAAAAGGTCCATACTCTCTGGATCACCATCCACATCCTGATCATCCTCTACAGCCCCTCCCCGAGAACCAGCCCCACCACCGTCGATCAATGTATTGCCGCTGCCACGATTCCGAAGAGTCGTGCTCTCCTCCACGCCAAGTTTCCGTGCGAGTCGAGCATCCGTAACTTCCCTCAAAATGCCTTCTAGGTCTTCGACTTGGAGCTGAAGCACATAGCTGCTAGATGCACCGCCGAGGTTCTTCGTTTCTCTCTCGTCGATGATCTCCCGGACTTCGCTGATTGCGTGCTGTGCGGCTCTGATACCTGCTGCTTCGTTTATGAATGCCTGATGTCGTTGGTCCATAGCTAGTCACCGGTAATCACTGAGCGCAAGTATTGGGCATTGAGAACGAAGGTGTGGTAATAGCGAGAGATAACTCCAGGGGCAGAATAGCTTGCTGCATGAGCATGGACAAAGGAGCGTGTTTGACTCGGATCGGGATAGCCTGAGAGTCATTTGCCGTATTGGATGATCCATATATATGTCTTTCTCCTGTGTGCATGGTGTTTCGGGGAACTCCTATTCGGATGTGGTGCACACAGGGGATAGAGAATGAAATGTGATAATGCGATCATATTCCTGTTGAGTCTACTATACACAAATACATCTGAGGTCCATAGCGAAGGTATAATTTGAGATGATCTCCAAAACGCCCCTATAGGGAGGGGTTGGGAAACAAATAAAAATAGAACAGCAATCCAGGAAAAGGAAAATATTGTCATTAATGTAGACAGTGTAGAATAAGAAGGCGAAGGGTATTGAAATTCCTCCCATGAGACAAAAAAAAACTGTGTACGGGCACGAATGGATCTTCGGGTGACCAAGGGGGTCACAATAATCATTTGGGTATTGTGTTAAATCCGTTATCATCCTTGTAGTATCCCTAATAAACACTTGGGTATCGGCAGGAGTTCTGGGCGTGATGACCATTGAGAGTCTGTGACCGTTAACTGATGTTAACCAAGGAGAAAGCGTGAAGGGTTCTTAAACCTACAAACAGAAAATTGAGTTGAATGTTTTCAAAATTCAAAATGAAAATACTGACCAACTGTGCAGGGGGGACTAAGCGATGATACAGAGTCCACCAACGCCGCACCTAAACCTCTCGCTATCGACGAGGTCAAGGGCATCCAAATCACCAACATCTCCAGCCCGTGGAGAGTGAGACTTGGAGAGCAAGTGTGCCGAAGATGACGTTGTGTCATGTCCATAAGCTGTATCCCTCTCCTCGAGTATCTCTGAAGAAGATAAGGCGGGGGTTGTGGGATGGAGAAAAGACGTGAGCGAAGTAAGGTATTGAAACGAGTCCATGTCTTTCTGGTTTCGTGTTAAGACAAGCGAATATCGTTAAGCAGGAGAAGAAACGATTGTGATCCCTCAAGTTCTAGAGAGAAGAATGTGGAGTTGGGCAAGTGAAAGTGGTTTTTATATGTCTCTAGAACACCAGTATCCAGAGCGGTGTGGAATTCGCTAAAGAAAGAAAAACCCGCAACCCAGAACGCAAATTACACGAAGACTGGGTAGGCCGCAAAGTGAAGTCGGAAGACGAAGAATGAGATGAAGAAACGTAACAAGTAAGTTCCCACTAAAAGGCCCAGAGATAGTCGCACGAAACTCATGTTACTCTACCTTCCCAGTCCCGGTTATGTAAAGAAACAATTGGCGAGACGCCCGCGATGACGATAAAGACAATTGCCACTGGGCATAGGAAAAGCCTGCCGGGTATAGTATGAATCGCGACGAGTTCTTAGGGACCTTGACGTTACACTATTGTTTTTGGGCGGAATGAATGATCCGTTGGTATTTTGGTTCACCGGGCGGTTATACTATAAGATTTTGTGGGACAGTCGGCGTAAGTGGCATGGAGGGTATGCATCGAGGTTATCAAGACAATTAGAGTTGGACTGCTGAGTCGGCATGCTGTGAAGAGCTGTTGTCGGGTGAGTCATGGCACAGATCCTGGTTGACTGGGGCTGCACTCTGTTGCGAGGGTTGCAGCGCCCAAGCACCGGCGGCAGAGGTGTATAAAGCGAGCGAGCCAATTGTGAATGCAAACGCTGTGTGAAAGCGCTGAGCGCAAATAGAGTTGCGAAGCAGAGGGTGGTGCAAACAATGGTACACAACGACGGGGGCCTCGGGTTTTTGCTGTCCACTGACAGAACTGTCGCTGCGCTGTTGTTCAAGTCCTCGGACTGCCAACGCCCCCAGTCAGAACATTGTGTTTATACTAGGGTGATCAGCTCGGCGACTACTTGCTGTCGCCTATGCGGTTACTCCTTACGACTCGGGTAAAGGTTCCGAGGGATGAGGTTATTCTTCATAAGACTCGGGTTCTCGCCGGACTGTTTTGAAAATTTTAAAGACCTTTTGTACTTATGATTATCGAGCAGAAGGCGAGCTACGTAGGGATTACATGGTCAGAACCATTTGGCTCATTGCCGTCCGGTGTCCGAGTCCCGCTATGACGCTAGAAGCCTGAGTGGGCGGGGCCAACCAGTGTCTGGTACATACTAAACGTGTCTTCATCACAAATCACAAAAAGCTAGCTACGGGGGATGATATATCTATGTAGGGTCTGATAAACAGGATGAGCCATCTCGGAACTCCTGCTACCCTCGTTATACTGTTCGGTTGATCAGCCGTTTTTTTGGCTTCTTGAGCACAAGACAGTCAGTCTCTTGTTGAGATAAATAGCAATGGCTGTTTTGGTCAACAATTATCGGACCCCGCACAGACTTATTTACGAGAGTCGCTGCACACACGTTCACGGCCAACAGAATGAGCTTTTGTGTCCGGGGTGTGAGAGTGTTTCGATATCAGTTGATTGACCAATGATACATGATAAAATGATAGCGCTGTTCTCTCTGAAACTATGATGTATGATGCACAATGAACGGCAGCGAAAGGCAGTTGCTCAGTCAAGTTGCAAGGTTCCTGAACACAAAAGTCAGGTTCGCCGTTAGAATATATCCGTGCCTAGTTTCCTAATCTGTACAAAACATTCACTTCCATGTTCTCCCTTCCCACTACCGTGGTTGCAGGCAGCCGCCCACAGTATCAGCGCACTGTAGCCGCTAGCGTCTTATTGATTGATCATTATAGCAGGCGAATCAAAGTGCCAAGGTAGGATGCGTGGGACTTGGACCTTGAATTGAGTCTAGGCATGGATTGCCGTCGGGCGTTGCAACCTGAGAAGCTTGATGGCACCAATACAGTCCAGATTGGGGTTTCCGGTGCAAGGAAGTACGCAAGAATCACGTCGTTTAATTTGTGGCATTAAGTCCATTGGGATGCTTTGCAAGTGGCGATCGACAAACAGTCGTTTCCACTTCCTGATCCGGGATATAGATGGTGCACGATCTGATTTGAAGAGTTGCACATGTAACGTTGTAGAGTACGTAGATGGGTTTGAGATGGTCTGAGAGGGTTTACGAGGGTTGAAAGGGTTTGAAGGAGGGACATGAGGGCTGCTGAGACGCGATAATTCTGTCGGCTGATACAAAATGTGCCCAAGAATAGCAGGTGCCGGACCGGCGTGACATATGGTCATCTGACTGTGACCGACGCCGAAAAAGTGAGCGAACGGAAAGTGAGTGGACAGAATAGAACGCGATGCGGCCAACACTTTCTCTGCTCAAGTCGGGACGCTCGGCATGGAAAGGTTCGTAGGGCGAATATCTAAACAAGTACTATGCTAACTACAGTCTACTCCAGGCCCGTTCTTTGTTGCATTCCCCAACTTGAGAGACGCCCTCCTCAACCATGTGCCCATCCAGACCAACGCAAGGTCATGCACTATCCTTCCTAGCTTTGTGGGGTGAGTGGAGTGAGGGTCGTGTACATGGGATGGGCAACTGACGAGTGCGCAGTGTCAAGTTCATGGTGCATAACGGGAAGGATTACGTCCCGGTGACGGTGACGCAGGATATGGTGGGGCACAAGCTGGGAGAGTTTTCGCATACGAAGAAACGGTTCACATACAAGTGAGTGCCTGGTGTTGCTAGTGAGACGGTGGTGTTCTAACGGTATGGCAGGGCGACGAAGAACCGGTAGAGGAGCTAGAATATATGGTAGACTTAATATGATAGAATGCTGGTTAGGCTTGAATAAGGAAACATAATGAGATCGGTCTCCTTAGTGATGAGGGACGGATAGATCCGAAGGTGGCAGTGGAAGTCTTTCGTGTTGGATCGTTTCTGGCTCTTCCATTCTCTCCAGCTCACCAGCCTACACCGTGCAGCCTCGTCGCTGCCCTCGTCGTATACCCGTCCACTGAGTCGCTGACTAATCCCCCTGTGCTTGGGCCCAGCCGATATCCCATCCAACCATCACATCCCATCGTCTACGTTCCCCCATGGCCCACTATCAGGTCACCACTGCCTCTCTCACTCCCACCCGCCCCGCACCATCCCCCCAGTCTCAGCGCCGCGGTACAAACGAAAGCACATATACTCCTAACGTTCTTGCAAACTCAGGTTACAGTAACACCTTCACCGGCTCAAATCCGCCCTCCGTATCCTCCTACAACTCCGCCTACACCGGCATTGGCGGTGCACCTACCCGCGGAAATCCCGGTGACGATGCTTTTGGCACGCAGGTCATCAGAAGCGGCATTGTCAATCTCAAGGAGGACGGCTTTGCAAGTTGGCTATGGAAGACCAAATGGCTTGTCCTCCGAGATCAGTCTCTGTCCATACATAAAAACGAAGTGCGTTCTTCTAATTTCACTCCATCAAGTCCCTGTGCTTATCGCGCACTATTTTTTTTAAAATCATTTTAGTCGTCCCCACAACAATCTGTCGTCTTGCTCCGCGACATCTCAAATGTCGAGCGCACGGATTTGAAACCGTACTGCCTATACTTGGAGACAAAGGAAAGGAAGTACTGGCTTTCCCTCAAGAACGACGAAGAAGTCTATGGATGGCAGGACGATATCTATCAACGGAGTCCACTTATGGGTGTTAGTAACCCAACAAACTTTGTTCATCAAGTCCATGTGGGCTTTGATGCTGTCACTGGCCACTTTACGGTGTGTCCCCTCCTTTATCCTTGTTCTTATTCTGTACTCATTTTGATCCCGGGGGACGCTGTCACATTTCTTCTTCTTTGCCTATTATGGTCGCGTAGGGCCTACCCGAACAATGGCACAAACTCTTGACAAATTCAGCCATCACCCAAGAAGATTATGCGAAAAACCCACAAGCGGTTCTTGACGTTCTGGAATTCTACACGGATCACCAGAAACGCGAAATGGATGAACTCGGTATGGGCGAACCCAACCATCCCCCTTGATCATTTTACTAATCAAAACCACAATCTGTGCTCCTGTAGGTGCCCCAGCCCGCTTCAATGCCGGAACAGGCCTCGGTGGGCTCTCAGGGAGCAGTAATAAACCCATCGTCTCATCCATTGTCGACCGACCAGGCATCAAACGACAAGATACCGCCCCACCCGGACTCGCCTCGGTAGAAACAGACAATCTACCCAGCGCAGCCCGAGCAGCGGCGGACCATGTCAACGGCTCGCACGCCGCTGCCATCCAGTCTGCTAGCACGCGGTCGGCATTACCCATGACGTCCCCCTCTTCTGCTGGTTCGTCGGTGACGGCGTCTACGCCATCGTCAGCTGGGATAGGAGGTTCTCCAGCAGTGCCGCAAGCGTCCCGCGCGGCACCTGCGAAGCCTTTGATTAGTGCTACGAGGCAGGCACCTCCTGCGCCTGGTTCTGCGGGGGCTGGGCAGAAGGATGTTACACCTTCGCCGGATGTATTGAGAGCGAGGACGAAGGCGCAGGGTCCACCTGGACAGCAGGGTGCGATGGCATTGCCTACGAGGGAGGATTCGTTGCAGAAACAGCAGCAACAACAACAGCCGAAACAAAGTTTGGATATACAGCAGAGGGAGCAGCAGCAGCAACAGCAGAGAGAGATGCAGCAGAGGAGGGAGAGGGAAGATGCCGTGAGGAGAGAGAGGGAGGATGTGATGAGGAAAGAGGAGGTGAGGAGGGAGGAGGAGAAGAGGGCTCAACAGCAACAGCAGCAGGCACGTGAGCGTGAGTTACGCGAAAGAGAGAGAGAGAGGGAAAGAGAGAAAGAGGAGGGGGTTGTGAGGCCCCCGATAGTGCAGACATCGAAGTCGGCACCGGGGCCTGGGAATCCGAATGCGGTTCAGCCGTTGCAGACGACGAAGAAGGTGCAGATTGCACAACAGGAGAAGCCGAAGCCTGTTACGGCGGCTGGGGGTATTGCGGCGGCAGAGGCGGCGTTGACGAAGCCGAAAGAAAAGGAGAAGAGGATTAGTGCGATGACTGAGGTGCAGATTATGGAGAAGTTGAGATCGGTTGTGTCGGAGCAGGACCCCAAGTTATTGTATAGTAAAATTAAGAAGGTTGGACAGGGGTATGTGTTTCTCTTGTTTCTCCTTTTTTTTCTATGGCTTATGAGGTTGTTTGTAGTGCGTCGGGACATGTGTATGTTGCGAAGGCCCTTGCGACTGGTAAGAAAGTTGCGATCAAGGAGATGGATCTTGCGCATCAGCCGAGGAAGGAGTTGATCGTGAATGAGATTTTGGTGATGAAGGAATCTCAGCATCCGAATATTGTCAACTTTTTGGAGTCGTATCTTGTGAAAAGCACAGAGTTGTGGGTTGTGATGGAGTATATGGAGGGTGGTGCGTTGACGGACATCATTGAGAACAATACCCTGGAGGAGGACCAGATTTCGAGTATTTCCTTGGAGGTGGGTGATTGGCTCTTTTGTTCCGTGGGTGTGCTGATGAGTTGGGGTAGACGTGTAGAGGATTGGGTCATCTGCATAGCCAGAGTATCATCCATCGTGATATCAAGTCTGATAACGTTCTGTTGGATGCTCAAGGCCGTGTCAAGATCAGTACGTCTACCTCTCTCTTTTCAATCTTTTGTTGCTTATTGAATTTTGTTAAAAGCTGATTTCGGCTTTTGCGCCAAATTGACTGACCAAAAGTCCAAACGTGCGACCATGGTCGGCACACCCTACTGGATGGCACCCGAAGTAGTCAAGCAAAAAGAATATGGCGCAAAAGTCGACATTTGGTCTCTCGGCATCATGGCCATCGAGATGATCGAAAATGAACCCCCGTACTTGGATGAAGAGCCGTTGAAGGCGCTGTATTTGATTGCTACGAATGGGACGCCGACGCTGAAGAAGCCTGAGGCGTTGAGTAAGGAGCTCAAGAGCTTTTTGGCGGTGTGTCTTTGCGTGGATGTCGCCAGTCGGGCTACGGCAAATGAGTTGCTTGAGGTAAGTTTATCCATCGGTGATAGTGTCTTTTTTGGTTATTGATTAACTTTTTTTCCCAGCACGAGTTCTTGAAGAAGGCGTGCGCGCTGTCGGGGCTTGCGCCGTTGTTGCGATTCAGGAATAACAAGCAGTCGTCATGAGCAGAGGATTCTTTCTTCACGGATACATACACACACACTTCTTGGCTGGAGTTGGATGGATGTAGGCGACAACAATAATGTTCGGGCGGTGGTGCTGTGTATTTGTACTTTACCTTTTTTTTTGCCTTTACCTTTTCTCATGTCCTGTTACGTTTCTCTCGCGTGTATATTCTTGGTGATTCGTATTCGCGTACAAGGACTCTTTATGGAATTTTATGTTCACGTGGGATGATGTCGATGATAAATCGATTTACTTAAGAAGACCATCGCCCGTCTGACTTTACCTTACCTCAACCAACTTTCCGTTTGGTCGCAAAGTTCGCGTTGCGCTTTTTGCACACCCTTGTTCGATGCGCGTTGGCTGCCTGTGATGCACGCCCAGGCTCTCACTGCTGCACGTCCCCCGCTGCATATCAACGCTTACACTAGGTCCTACCAGGCTCAAGCAGGGATGACAGTCAATCTCGGCGCCGGCGGTCCATCCACCATCGCTGCTACTGCTGGGACAAGTACGAACATGACGACTAATGCGACTGGAAATTCAAGTCCGAATCCGGCTGGGTTTGGGAATGGGGTTGGTATCGGTATCGGTATCGGGATTGGGATGGGTAATATCGGTGGAGGTGTTGGGAACTTGAACGCAGCGACGCGGGCTCAGATGTCATCCTCGCCTGCGTCTTCTGTTTCGGTGATTGGGACTGGGACACCACAGCTTAGGGGCACGCCGACTCTGACGAGTCAGAGCCCTGGTTCGGGCGTGTCCAGTGGGGTAAATCTCGGACTCGGGCTTGGGAGGAATAGATCCCCGGCCGGGAACGTTGGTAATGCTCCTGGTTCTGGTGTGGTTTCAATTTCGGGTTCTGGTGCGGGTGCGGGTGTGGGTGTGGGTGCTGGAGTGGGGTCCGACCCGGTACATGCCTCGGTGTCGCATTTGCTTTCGAGAGCGTATTCGTTGCCTTGTTCGACTGCTGCACAGGCGTTCACTCAGCTTGTTCAGCCTACTGCGCGGTTCCAGCTTGCTTTGGATGCGTTGTTGCCGTTGTTGGATACTGGTCGGTCTATTGAGGTGCGTTTTTTGCTTGTTGGAGAGTGATGCTTGGTGTTGATGCGATTTGTTGGTTAGCTCGTGCAGAGGATCCTGGTTTCGTTCATCTTGTACTCGCTCTATGCGCCCCATCCGATCGCTATCAATCCGTTCAGAAGTGTCTTGTTCGTTGCGTATGTTCAGGAGAGGGAAAAGGCTGTTGAGATTACAAATGAAGGAGGTGTGAGTCCGAATGAGCAGTTGGTGTGGGTCCTGTGGAAAATCCTGAAGGGTGATGGCAATGATGTGAGTTATCTTATCCTTTGACCGATGTTTCTTGTGTTTGTTAACACCTGGATTTTCCTCTTGTAGATTGGACCCTATTCCCCAAGCACATTGGCACGCTCGCCCTTACCACCCAAACTTAGAGCTGTTAATTTAGTCCTTGATGATGAATTGTATTATAGTACCACTGACTTGTGCGTTACCCTTCTTTCCCCTCCTTCTATTTCCCACTGATGGTATTGATCACAGAGACGATGTTACATATTCGTATTTCCAGAAACAACAAAGCAACTACGGGCAGTCGGCCACCTCCGGCAACAACAATGGAATTACCAGTACCTCTGGAATCTCTGTATCAGTACCAGCAGCAATTAGTCCCGTTAATCGCTCGCCTATCACTCACGAAGAAGATCGACGAAATGAACGTATGGTCCAGGGTATGCGGCTCCTGTTAACCGCACGCGAACGAGTTTTGACCCTCTCCGAGCAACGCGTACGTGATCCGGTTTCGAAAGATCAAACGACATCAAGTCTAACTGCCATTTAGGTCTTATTCCCACTAATTAACGACGTAACCTCCTCCCGGATCATCACTTCGCTTGATTTCACGCCTATTGTGGCGCGCAACACTGCCATTGCCCACCCACTCTTTGTTGGGCTGTTGAACAACGCATCAGATGATAACAGTAACGTTTCGTATTTCCTTGACGTGTTGCCCTTCCTTCCACCCTCGCTTGCGAGTATGGATCTAATGGGTCGTTTGTTGCGCGATCAGACGTACATCAAGGTGCCTGGGTATTCGACTGTGGCCGATTTGGTGAGGATGGAGGTGTTGGGGAGGTTCATTCATGAGAGTATTAATTGGTTGGAGAGGGCTGAAAGGGACGAAAAGGAGGGGTTGATTAGTGATGATCGATTTGCTAAGGGCGTGCAGAACGTGAGCTTTCACTCTTCGTGTGATGTTTTTTTTTCCTTACTGAATTCGTTGTTCTTGTCATAGCTCTGCCGGTTCTTCAACTCCCTTACCAAACTCCAAATCGTCGACCCATCCTCCGACGCCGACTCGGCCGAAATTATGCACTTCACACTGCGGTACTCGCGCTTCGAAGACGCAAACGCGTTGTACCGTCTGTTGGCTATGAGCAGGTATTGATTGATTAATTCAAGATTAGGTTATGCTTTCTCTCTTTGCTGTTTTACGCCCCGGCCGCTGGTTGGATTATTATCCCTCATCCCAGCCCCTCGAGACGATATTTATGCCTTTTCTCTTGTGTGTAGTATGAACGCCTCTCTACGCCGTACTTTCCATTCACTCAGTAGTTGTTCTTATGTCGCATCATGCTGAACCGCTTTCCTCTACTTACGTGTTCCAGTTTTTACTCTCAAGTTTCCACGTCGGATGTACATACATATGTTTCTTTTCCTCCTTTTCAGATATTTTTATCGTAGTTGGCACTGGTACATTATCGCTATGTCTTTGTCATTTGTATATATACAAGGGAAACCCAAATAAGCAAAATGATTATTATTACTTGGTCGTTTATTTTATCATTTCCGTATGCGAGTAAAAAAGATTGATCGGAGGGAAACGCGATGGAAAAAATACAATTACATCGGGGCATTAGTACAATATCCCCTACACCCTTTATAGCGCATATGATGAATCGTGAATTAAGCAATAGGGACGGAAATTGGGGCGTCAGTTATGGTTTCAGTTGTGGCGGGTTGTGGCATTTTCATTCTACCAACATCAGTCAGTTGATCAGTATTTTCGCCATGAGCATGGGCATGGGTGTGGGTCGCGGTTGTTGAGGTAGTTGGCTCACGCTGCAACCGGGTTAGTATAAAAGTGACTAGAGAATTAAAAGACACATACCACAATGTCTCCAAGTTTCAGCTCTTTCGCAAGTGTATCTGCAACTCCATCAATCTCGCGCGAGCAAGTTCCACTATGAAGCACACGAGATCCGACTTCGTCAGGTCCAATGGCATCGCGCAGTCTTCCTCCACGTTCCAAGAAATGCTCGATGGGAACCGGGTCGTGAGTTTGAGATGAATGGACAACAGGTGCCTCATGTGTCACTTCATGGATGGGGATTACGGTAGAGGTGCTTCGGCGTTGGATGGCTTGTAACGACTTAGTCTACGATACAGCGAAGCTTGGAACCTGACTCACTTTCTTTCTCAATGATGGGCTGGATAATGTGATGCACGTGGTGGTGAACATGTTCCTTGACGGTGACACCCTTGTCGAGGATCATGCGTTCCTTCTCTCCATGAACCTGCCACAGGCGTAAGGGTTTGTAGACGTAGGGAAGCAATGAGTGCATACGAGTGTGTCTCTGTGTTCATGAACTTGAGTATCAAAAAAGGTAGTATCTTCACCCTTGTTGGCATGGATCTCGAGGACATTTGTGAGTGGGTGGACCTACAATACTCCAAAGATCAAACTAATGCACACAGGGGAAGGCGAGCGACACACAATTTCACGGGTCTCTTCGGGCAAAAACTCTCGTGCGATCACAGGCTGAATATGGTGTTGGACATGATGAACTAGAAATTGTGAAAACTCTGGCGTGAATTCAAAAACCCAATTGCTTACTATGTCGGTCACGCTCCAGTACACGCTTAACTTCTTCAGTTTCAACATGGCGGACGCGTTCGTGGAGAACGGCTTCACAGACCATTAGAAGGTTGTCATTATCGAGATCAGGCAGACTTACGATTTAATTGATTCGTATCCTCCTGAACTACATTAGAAGGAATAGCTTCTCGGGTACCGTATGTTGGATGGCCGCGCTGGTGTGTTTCTTGTAGAACTGAACTAATTCGTCAAGCCCATTATCAGAAAATAAATCTGTTCAACTCACCGCCCGAACGACCGCCGATGGTTTCATAGGTACCAGAGCCTCGACTGACAACCACTTGCTCGCCAGTACTACCGCCAGTAAAGGTAGGCGCCTGCTTCGAAGCTACGTTCGTCGAACGGAACTCATCTCCTGAAGTGGCTTTGCCAGTTGTACCTGGCCCCGTCCCAGGAGGGAGCTTGTGCTTGCTTGAAGTGGTAGCACTTCTGCGAGGCTGCGTCTCAGGCTCGTAAGCCATGTCCCGTTCATGTTCCGGCCCAGCGGTGCTGGTTGGGTGATGAGAGTTGGTGGTGGGCTCAGTGTCGGCCGATGTAGTCGTGGGGCTATTGCCACCTTTCGAAGTGCTCTTGAACATGTCTCCAATACCTGCAAAAGGTTAGGACACGGCAATGAGAGTTCAAGTATTACTGACGCATGAAAATAATCGGTGATAAAGAATTGAAAGCGCAAGGCCCTTGAACGAAGCTGCCAATGACGAGCTATATAACAGAGGTGTCTTTGGAGCTACCGAGTTGACCCAAGCCTAGCAATAGGAGCGGTGAGACGTCTCGCACCGGAACATTTGTGCGTCATACTTGCATCGGATCTGGTTTGTTTAGTGGGAAAATCCACAGAAATACTCAACTGCATAGGCTCTTTGGTTGATTCGCTGAAAATCGGAGAAATTTTACATTTCCAAGGCTAATAGGATCTTTGGAAACCCCCAAGAACCCTAAGCACAGTTGTACTTGAGGGGATCGACTTCGTCTGAAAGTAAAACATTGATCGGGGCCGACCAAGGCATGACGTACTGCCCATAACAAAGAAGTGTCGAAAGGGGAACCTCACGATTCGAGTTCCGTTCAGTCATAACAGGAGGAAGGGTGTTTCACCCGCCTAAACAAAGCCCCCGATATCACGACTATTCGTCAGAGGTGAATTGTAGTAAGTTGTGTGGGTCCAACACCACTCGTCAAATTCTTGCGGCAAGTGGTCAAGGTCCGTTGATGAGTGGAATTACGAGCATTCTTGTAAAATGAACGGGCTAATTGAAAGCTGAACAAGGTTGCTTGTTATCGAGTGGGAAACCGGTTTCGTAACGTAATTCGGAATCCAAAACTAGTATTGAACCGGTAAGTATGTAAAGTACAAACCGAAGAATATTCTGCAGAACCCCGGCTAATTTCTCAGAAAACTACAAAACTGCCTTCATGGCTCCACCAAAGTTCACAGAGGAGTAGAAACAACAAGAAGCTATATACCTCAATGAACCTTAATGAAATCATATCACCCGGAGGATTGGCCCCATAATCACCGCGTGAGGCATATGTATGTACAATTTGTACAAACGCTTCGATTAATTGGGATAGACTCGGAAATATTGATGGGAAACGTCACTCACAGGCTATCTTTAACCCCTCTCACATACGATATCTACAAAAACGCGAATCCCCTTGTCAGTACGGTCTGGCAGCGATGATACATCAAATACCAAGAGCTTGACTTATGTGGAGCTTCCTTGTTATCGTTAAGGCAATTAGATTGTCATATCTTTCTTGGAAGTTCCGGACTCAGATTAACACCCTTAACCTCAGGCAATCAACAGTGAGCAACTCATGTAGCATGTCGTGGGTTATGAAGGGTCCGCAACGAAACGCGGATACCGTGGCCTTGTACTTCTAGAATCTAAATAACCTAGCGTCTTGACTTCGGTTGATTCTTACGCCCACCCCGCCTTCGTGATCGCTGCCTCCGTCCTTGCTCTGTGACTCCTGGTCAGAGTCATTTTTTGTTTCCCTACGATATCAGACCTGGTCTGAGCTAGACAATACGTAAACATGAGCGCCGCACAATCTGCTGTTTCATTCATTTGCGCCGCAATTCTGGCGATGTTTCTTGCTGCCCGGCGGGTGCGAGAGGACGTAGCGAAACTCGCACTGGTGGCTTGGCTTCTGGGTTGCAATTTTGTCCACGGTATCAACGCAGCTGCGTGGTCTTCAAATGTAGACCTCAAGGGGTTGGTGTGGTGCGATATCGGTATGACACTCTCCTCATGCGCCTCAAGTTTACCTCTGACTCCATATTCTCTGGTTGTTCCTTCAGTGACAAGACTTGTTCTGGCCACTACTATCGCTATTCCGGGAGCATGTCTATGTATATCGCGCTATCTTGAAACGGTTTCTTCGTCCCGCCATTTGCCATCTGGTGCAAAAGCACTCAGAAATCGAAGACTTTTCGACGCACTCGTTTGTTATTTCATTCCTTTGATTTACTTACCACTTCGTATGTGCTCCTTTGTGGTTTATCCCTATATCTTGAGCTGACGCCTTTAAAAGATGTTGTCGGTCAGAACAACAGGTTCGACCTCATAAAGGGTATCGGTTGTATGGCAGCCGTTCACCCCTCCACCCCCGCGTCTATGATTGTATGGATGCCTCATATCATTGTGTGTATTGCTTCGATTACATATTCCGGTGAGTTCGACGCTGCTGGCACAACCCGCCGAGGACAAGGGCTGATCTAGAACCTCTCTTAGGCCTGGCGATCCATCGTGGATTCCGTCACCCAACTACTCATTTCTCCGTTCACCTCGAATCCCGTGCCTCCATGACTACATCTGTTTGGACTCGTACTCTTGCGATCTCAATGACTGTCTCTGGCGTGACTCTCCTCGTGCTCATCTTCTCCATGTTTTCTCTGCCTATGTCGGACTCTTGGCTTTCATGGCAACACGTTCATGAACATCTCACCAAAGTCAGCATCGTCGGCGACAATAATCGAATTCTGGGCATAATGACGTTTTGGTGGGGCCTGCGCGTCATCACATTTTGTTATATTGCTCTCGCCTTCGCCCTGGGTGAGGAAACACGAGATATGGCAAAGTATCTCGCAAGTGTGAAAATCAAAAAACCGTCATTCAGCCTACGTCCTTTGATTACTTCCCGGTAAGTCGTACTAGATTTTTTCAGGAAATATAACTAAAAGGAAATACCTTCAGGCGTCGTAAGGACGATATCGATTTTTTCCCTTCATCTTCCCTAAGCAGGCCCACCCGTCCCGTTACGTTGGAGCTCAAGTCCGGCTGGGACGATGATCTTAACATCAAATCATCGTCGAGGCTAAGCCCGAAAAGTTGGAAGATGGGCAGGCCTCCACCAGCGAGTCCCAGCCCGAGTTCCCGCTCAAATCGTGACGCCGCAGAGGAAACTTTCATGAAGTCTACCTTGTCTTACCTTGGTTCACCACTAGGCAATTCACTTGGATACAACGCCCCAGTCCTTCCTCCTCCTATTTACAAGAAGAAATCAAAGACATACGTGGACAGTAGTGTCGTCTCCGGATCTTATTTGCCGGTCACTAGTCCAACCTCCCCGACCCGACCTCTCCTTCCTAAGCAGTCTCGGTCTCGGGCAGAATCCAAAGCTAGTAACATTACTACTGTCCTGCAGGAGCTTTGGCCCGCTCCGCCCGTTTCGATTCCTTCCCCAGTTCCCTCGGCTTTTTCTGCCACCTTCGAATCTTCGATAGAAGGTGAAATCTCCCCCACACGTGCTAGTTCACCAGCTCTTTCAATCGACGAACGGCGTCAAGCCTGTTCGTATTTCCCGTCCGCTTCTCCGCCTCGCATGAACCACGACCCTCCGTTCGGGGGTTCCGTTCGTTCGCTTTCGCCACCTCCAGGGCAGGAATCAGTGTCCAGCGGCTCCAGCC
Source organism: Macrolepiota fuliginosa MF-IS2 (assembly GCA_015584085.1). Classification (NCBI taxonomy): domain Eukaryota; kingdom Fungi; phylum Basidiomycota; class Agaricomycetes; order Agaricales; family Agaricaceae; genus Macrolepiota; species Macrolepiota fuliginosa. The sequence continues at coordinate 40,590 of MU151191.1, read as the reverse complement.
GTACTCGTCGTCCTAGCATCAAGAGCCTCCGAAACGCCTTGAGCGGAGAGAAGCTCGGGCATAAGCGAACAGGGAGCAACGAGGTGATTCATATGACGGTTGTGCAAGAGACCGTGTAGTAGGATCAGGATCAGTATAACTTTTTTCGATTTCTTTAACGAGCCTTGGTCTCACTTTTGGTTCCTCATTATCTGTATCCCTACCTCAACGTGGCGGCTATGGCAACTAGCCACAATCACCACAGCTTGTATGACTCAACCAGAACTTTCATGTTTCATAGCCTTATCCGTGTAGCATATTAAATATCTGAAATCCCAAATGTTCGTTCACTATACTCTACCTGCAATTTATATTTGCGTACTTATAATAATATGCTTTTACTTAATTACGTTGTCAGTGAGCCAATCGCATTTGTGGAACTTGACAGAGAAAAGTGGCGTCGCTTAGGCTTTCCCACCTTATTGTTAGAGTGACGGCATGTGATGCTGAGTAAGGGCTTCGATCAAAAGACAGAACAATAAGGACAATAAGCTGGCCCCATCGACGGCGACATACAAATGTCCAGCAGGAGCTGAGGCTGCGTCTTTCGTCTCTTTTCTCATTCTCTACTCTGCAAGTTCAACATTCCCTCCTCCAACCCGCATAGGTCGAATGGCGACGGTGCACTTCACTGCATCAAGTTGTGATTCCCGACGAGGTCATGACAATGAGATTGTTTGGGATATGGGCGTAAAGAACTACAACAGAAATATAAGGACCTGGTGAGTGATCTGTTGCCTGGCATATTTCCAACATTTGTTTTACAATTCGCAAAGCGAGCAACTTCTGTGGCGACGGCAATAAGGCTATCTGCGCTTCCGGAGATACAACCACATGCAACTATACGGACGAGTCGGCCTTGTTCTCGCTCTAGAACCTTGGGAGATATGAAATGAAAATACTTCCACTCTCAAGGTTTACTCACCCCGAACCCCCGCCACAGGACCACGTGGGACGATCTGGCGACATTCTTTGTCGATTTTCGTCGAAGTCTTGTGGTCCTTCAGGTTCCCTCACACAGCGAACTTCCATTGATTTGGGTCAAGGGCAGGGACTATTTTTGGATGATTAGCCGTAACCAAATATGGACACCCACAAAGTAGCGCACGAAAAAGGAAATGATGCCGTCCTTTATCGACTGCCTGTTTATGGGCACTACAAGCTGATGTCCAAATGCAGTCATCCTTTACTGCCGTGAACAGCTGAACATCCTTACGAGAACAAGGGGAGCGCTCAAATAGTGTACGAAGAGGAAATATCGGGGCAGTCGCTCTTAAAACTGGGGCGTGGTTGAAAATCAATTCCTACCGCCTCCAGCTGATCTCTCCCCCCGTACTCGAAAGAGTCCCCCCCTCTCGAGGATCTGTTCGGGCTTTGTTTCGCACCCACACCGATCCCGCCAGAGGACCAGATGCCGTTCCCCGCCAGTTATCCTAATTGGGTCTTCTCCCTCTTCGCATTCCTCGGCTTCGCCATGGCTTGCATTCCTTTCCCATGGCACTTCGAGGGTAAATCAGTCATTTCGACTCACTTCACTTCTTTTGGCTCACTCTGTCTTTCAGCTTGGAATACGGGAACGTGCCTCTACATGGCTTGGACCGCTTTGGCCTGCCTCTGTCAGTTCGTCAATTCCATAGTATGGAATCGGGTAAATCAGTCATTTCCCCCTGCTTCACTTCTTTTGGCTCACTCTGTCTTTCAGCTTGGAATACGGGAACGTGCCTCTACATGGCTTGGACCGCTTTGGCCTGCCTCTGTCAGTTCGTCAATTCCATAGTATGGAATCGGAACGCCATCAATTGGGCCCCTGTCTGGTGTGATATCTGTATGTTAATCTACTTCATTGCGAAGAAGACGTGATTGACAATGAGTTCCACCAGCTGCCAAGATTACCGTCGGTACTGCCGTTGCGATCCCTGCTGCTTCTCTTTGCATCAACCGCCGTCTGTATCACATCGCTTCGGTGCGAGCTGTGACTGTTACCAAAGCTGAGAAGCGGCGACAGATCATGGTCGATTTGGCGATCGGCCTTGGTCTTCCTATCCTCGAGATGATTCTTCGTACGTCGTTCTAGGAATGACTGCGTGTGTTCAGTCCCTGATATAAAATCAGAATACATCCCTCAGGGTCACCGTTTCAATATCTACGAAGATGTCGGGTGCTGGCCTTTCACCTACGACACCTGGGTCGCCTATTTACTTGTTTCTGCCCCTCCCATTTGCATTGGCCTGGTTTCTGCTGTCTATGCAGTTCTCAGCATTCGCGCCTTCAATCAGAGTCGCGCTCAATCCAAGGAGATGCTATCCGGTTACTCCAATCTCACCTCCAGCCGCTACTTCCGCCTCATGGCTCTCGCTGGGTGCGACGTTCTCTGCACCGTCCCCCTCGGCATCTATGCCACCTACCTTAACGCCGCCGACGGCGCAATCAGCCCTTGGATCAGTTGGCAGAACACCCATGCTGGATTTTCCCGTGTGGATCAGATTCCAGCTATCATTTGGCGTAGTAATCCCGTCACCGAATCCGCCTTGGAGATGAGCAGATGGCTATGCGTCGTCTGTGCAGTCCTCTTCTTCGGCTTCTTCGGTTTCGCAGACGAGGCAAGGAAGCACTATCGATCTGCCATCTCCTCCGTTGCCAAGCGTGTTGGTGTTTCTACCGGTAGCTTCGGCGGCTCCACTGGCATCATCAGTTCCTCTGAGTACGTCCCGTCTTATTTCCATCAATCAGTGGTAGACTTACAGACTTCTCAGATTCTCAAGGGGCGGTGTTGGCTCTCATCCTGGCTCTCTCCCCAGTTTCGGCAGGGAAAAGCTCGACCGCAAGAGTTCATACGATGCATCCTTCTCCGACACTTCCTCTCTCAAGGACGCGGGTGTAGTCCCCCCATCCCCTCTCGATGAGAAGAAGAACTTGAGCATCACCAATGTCTTCGGTGGCAAGAAGAAATTCAACGAAGAAGTCTTCAAGCCGACGTTCCAATACGATAACCTCGTTCTTCCCGACATCGGTGGTACTTTGGCGGATCACAGCACTGATGAAATCTCGCCTGTGCCCTCTTCGGGATCATCGTCCGCATCGAGCATTTCGATCCCCGAGCCTGCTGTCACACGTTCAGAGGCCCGTGGTGCGGACACGGCATCGCTCCGTAGCCTCCCACCCTATGTCATTTCCGAGGAACCCCGCCGAAATCCACATGACATGGTCTGAATGACACCCCGCTTCTCCTTCCCATATTTTCCTTTCTCCCCATCCGCACAAAAACATTTTCAGCCACATGGCTCCGTACGACATTTTTTTTAATCCCTTGATTGGAGGCATACCTTTCATTCCTCTTTATTCATGACGATACCACTATTTGTTTGTTTATCATCCCCACTGTAGCCTTAGTACTATTCGCGAGCTAGTCGCGCCTGATGTGTGTTTTTATTGACTATGTATACCGTAGACTCAACGGATTCTGATGAATAGAATCAATCACCTTACCACTTGTTTTGTTCAACATTAAGATATTATTTCTGGTCTATCAGACAGAAGTTACTCCGGGTTATACCCTTATGATCATCAGTCATTGTTAGAACATTGTGCCAAGTCATATATAGCTCTGCCCGGATAATTCGGGATGAAGGCGCTGAGGTTCGCCGGTACCTATCACTGAACCCCACAAGATATTTCCGTCTCAGGGTCATGATGCATGGGCGCATGTACATATATACTGATACTCACACGACTCCCGAAATGCAACAAAGAAAAGAAGGTTTGGAGGACATATGACACCGACCAAATTCCGACTCGCAACACAATGAATTCCTTATCGTAATATGGACAGTGTCAGAATAGATAATCGGCTTCTAGCTGATTACTCGGCCAAAGCCACGGGGTCCTCATCGTCCTTTTTCCCCAACTCCAACTTTCGCTTTCTACCTGGCATCGCCTTACCCCCACCAAAACCAACCCCCGCCTTCTGCCTCAGTACATCCAAATCCTGCTCGGCTTCCTCCGCCCACTCTAGGACCAAGTGCCTCCCGAGCAAGTGGGTATGCCGTAGTGCATTGTAAGCATTTTCGGCTTCATGACGGGATACAAACTCCAAGAAGGCAAAGCCACGAGTGCGTGAATCAAACTTCTTCGGTAGCCGGACGGATTTGAGGTGGCCATGTGCGCTGAGGATCTTGTTAGCCAATTTTTTTTTTGATAGACTAAAGGCCAATGGGGAAAGGCTAGAAGGGAGTGTATACGTACCCAAAGAGGTCACGAATGTCTTTTTTCGTAGCTTCGAATGGCACGTTCTTGACAATGATCTTCGTGGTCCGGCTCTTCGAGTTAGTGCCATTATTGTCCTTTGAGTCGTCTTCAGCGCCGCGACCCGCGAATTTCACGTGTAATGAGTGACCATCGAGAACAAAGCCTTGCATACTCTTGAGTGCCCCCTTCGCGCTTTCGCTATCCTTGAAGCCGACAAAACCATAGCCCATACTGAGGCGAGGTCCATTTGGGTTCTTGGGGTCGGGTTTGGTCTGTATTCGCGCAAATGTGAAAGACGGGAGATATCGGAATACTTGCGTTAATCGTTCTGGAGTCGTCACAAAAGAGAGGTTCTTGACATAGAGTGTCGTGCCGTCGGTGATCGAAGCTTCCTCCTCAGCCGCCGCAGACTCCTGTTCAGGGAGCTTCACTACAGGAAGCGAGGAAGCCGATGACGTAGTTTGTGTGGGTTCACCTGTGAACATACCAATCGGTCCCTTCTCGAGATAGATGATCGTATTTCCGAGTCGTCGATATGCAACAGCCTTGAAAGCTTTCGAAGTCTGATCAGGACGTTCGAACTCGACGACGGCCATTGTGCCAGCTGGTGGGACGAGCACACGACTAAGTTGACCGTGAGGTTCGAAAAGTTCGCGAATCTGTTCTAGCGTAGTTCCGTAGGGTATGTTTTTCACAAGGATGGTAGTGTCGGAGCGGGCTCTGGTGGAAAAGGATGATAGAAGAACGCCTTGCGATTCAAGGTAAGCTTTCGTCTCTTGAATGATATGGGTTTCCGCAAGGGCGAGCTTGACTGCGGGGTTGTCACCATTCTCTGGGTTGAGAATTTCGGATTTGTTGATACTCATGCGGTCCGCTATGGACGATGCCACGGCATCGCTCTGTAGGTGTAATTAGACTTTGTAAGGCTGGAGAACAGTTTAAAGCTCACATTCATATAAAGCATACTCCAGTTGAATGACTTGCCAGCTATGGCTTTACGTTTGGCTTGTTTCTCCTCCTTAACAGTCTTCTTTCGCCCTTCGCCCTCCTCAACTTGGTAAGAGCCATGTCTATCTTGTGCAGGAAGAATGTGCAGCAAACGTCCTTGGAAGGATTTTTTATCGAGAGCCACGTATGCTGAGAACGCATCCGCCCCACTTGCGAAGGTCACATAGGCCATACCCTTCGATTGTTTTGATTGGGAATCGAGTGGTATATGGACCTGGAAGCGAAGCCATCAGTTATGGTTCGAAACCAGAGAATGTGTGAAGAGGATCAGAAAAGTGAAATTTCTACTATCGATTTCCCAGAGAATCAGCATACCCGAAGGTCTGATGTCCCTATACTGCTTATCATCCTAGTACAGCCGCATAGAAAACGCACGAGCAGAAAGTCAGCCTCACCTAGGGTTCAAGAGTCAGCACGAGGTTTAAACATAACAGACAAGACAAGTTCAGAGTAAATTTCTACTATCGTTTCCCTAAGAAATCAGCATACTCCGAAGAGTCTGATGTCCCTATAGAGAATTCATCCCAGAATCGCCACAGTCGGAAAGAAAATGACAAAGGGAAAAGTAGGACATTAAACTCACCTGTGATAGTTCACCGTAGGTTTGAAACAGCTCTGTGAGATCAGCTTCGGTGCAGCTGAACGCTAAATTCCGCAGAAATAACCGACGGGTCCGCAGTATAGTTTCTCTGACAGGGTCTTGAGGCGTTTCGGCGTTGGCTTTGTTCTAGATTCGTTCCAGTCATCCAGCTGAATAAATTCAACAAACGTACTGACTTCTTCGCCGTCTTCCTCATCGGACTGTTCAAAAGCTTTCCCCTCCTTGTCAACATGTTGCGACATCCGCTGCTTCATCCACTCCATATCTGAAAGCGCTGTTGAAATTGCTGAAGATTCGTCCTTGGGTTCTTCCGAGGGCGGAACCGGCTGCTCGACCCGTGTTTCGTTGACCCATGAAGGACCTTTCTTCGTGCGAGGCTGCATGACTTCGAGGAACTCCTCCACTTGAGCAGAAGATTTTTCCTTCATAGGAAGTTTTTCGGATTTGGGTCTCGTTTCGGAGCGGTTGTGATCAGCTTCAACTTCAGTGGGTGAAGGCCCTAATCTTGGCCTCTTATTCGGCCGGGGAGCTGGTGCGTCTTTTGAGCCCTACCAACGACATTAAAACCACATATACCAGGGTGATTAAAGCACATACATCAACCAGAGTGACATTTATCCGAGTTGAGTCAATGAAGGTCTTGTCGAACCACCCCCTCGCTGCAGCAGCTTCCTGGTCCGACTTGTACCCGACAAAACCAAATCTTCGCGATGTACCGTCGGGCTTGAAGGCGACTTTGACGTCTGTGAGGGTTCCTGGTGGGCATCCCTTCTGTTCGAAGTGTTGTCGTAGGCGAACCGGGGTAACATATGCGGGCAAATTTTTTATCATTAGCCGAGACATAGTCGTAGTGATCTTCGTGGCGGGATATGAGCTTTCTGCATGGCTGGAGGAGCGAGACGACTGACCGTGAAAAACGCAGGACAGAAAAAAAGTCGAAGATATGATACCCCTGACGAAACTCCGCTCGGCTATCGCCGAAGGGAGTGACGGGGATGATCTCATAAACTATTCGAGATTTCAACACCCGCAAGTACTCTATGAGCTCTCAAGCTATCTTTTCAGAGGAAAAAAACCCAAGGGGTATTCCGAAAGCACCTTTCGTTGTAAGCAAATTCGCAGCATATGCAGCTGTATTTGCTCATTCTGCATAGGAAAATATCGAGTCGTACCTTGGCGGTGGTGATGCCGACGTTGAGGGACCGCTGAAGAGATTTCAAGATGCGCTCGCGTACGCAGTTTTCTGTGATCTCAAAAGGCTCCTTGGTTGACACTGAACGAAAGCGCAGAAAATACCGATATATGGACGGGACTCTGACCCAACGCCGCGCTAGTCTCGAGGAAAAGATACCGGACATCAAGAAAACACTCGATATGGTCGAGTTTCTGAGAGATCGCCGTGTGAGTCTGACGTCCTGTCTCTGAGACTACTCCTGATATATGAACAGGAAGGAAAGGGAGCATCCGACGACAACAATGAAGACGATCTTGACGAGGACCTTGACGAGGAAGATGAGGGCCCCCCTAAACCTCTGACAACGGCATTCGAGCTTAATGACACACTCTACGCTGAAGCTGAACTACAGGATACTGACACGGTTTACCTCTGGCTTGGAGTATGTTATCATTCATTTGGAGGAACATTCGCTCAATCGTTATGCAGGCTAATGTGATGCTATCCTACAAAATCCCTGCGGCAATCACGCTACTGAAATCTAAACTGGAAGCAGCCGAGACGACGCTAAAGAATACGATCGAGGATCTAGAGTTCCTGCGAGAACAGATCACGGTGATGGAGGTGAACACTGCGCGTGTTTATAACTGGGATGTAAAGCGTAGAAGAGAAAAGCGAGAGAAACAGGCGCCGCGTCCTACGGCCAGCCAGAGCGTTGCCGAGCTGGACTAGATAAATTACCTATGGCTATATTGATGCTCGTATGACAGCCTCCATGTGACCCACACTGTGACATAGCTCTTTCTTCACCTTGTACATCGACAAGTACCTCTTCTCTACCTTACTTCCGCGCTTGTCTCTTGTGTAGCCCAGTCACCTTGCGATATCATCAAGGATTGACTTACACGCAAATATAGACCGAGTCAACATAGTGCATTGTATGCTCCCGCTCGTACTCTCCACTTGACCCAGCTCATGTGACACCTCAGTCGTCTGGTCTTTCCTTCACAACTTAAATGGAGAATCCTCCCCTTTTATTCAGGAATGCCCCATCGGAGAAATGGTCCACCACCGTCGATGATTTACCACCCGAGATCCTTGCTCATATCTTTACCCACCTGCTGGAGCCCACGCCGGAACCCTTCCCCTTCCCCCTCCCTAATTCGTTTCATCGTTGGCAAGTCGTAACCCGTGTATCTCGGTTCTGGCGCATAACGGCTCTATCAACACCCTCTCTGTGGCGAAGAATTCACATCAATAAGATTTCTGATGAAATGGTATTACATTATCTACCTCTGTCCGGGGATCTACCCTTGGAGGTCTACTACACCGCCGATCTTTCAGACATGCCCGATCCCAACAGACCGGAGGGTCTGGTGGAAGACAAAGCGCTCAAAGCCGTTACCATGAACATAGACCGCATCCGTGAACTACACATATTTAGTTCTCTCACAGAGGCTTACTCACCGTGGAAATATTTTACGAAGCCAGCTACACTTCTCGAGTCGTTGACCATCATCTCGACTGACGAGGATGACACGGGGATCACCTACGTCCTTCCGCCCATTTGCAATGCCGAAATGACACGTCTGCGAAAACTTGTCTTGGCTAACGTTTCCCTGTGGCCTTATGACAGCTTCCATGATCTCACGCATCTGGCACTGTACGACCAGCTAGACGAAGCACGATTACCGTTACACACATTCCTTAACACCTTAAGCCAGTCGCCTCAACTTGAAACCCTCATTCTTGTTGGTGCGGGATTGGAGGACGATTTCATCTTTGACACCAGCAACCTTATCAAACCCGTATCATTAGCATGCCTGCGGTACCTGGAGATCGGCGACTGGTCGTTTGAGATGGTGCCACTGACGTTCTTGAAGCACATCACTCTTCCTCCCGAAGCAACACTCTGCCTCTGGAACCTTGGCTGGGAGGCAGAATTTCGAAATCTCCTCTTCCCTCGCGTAGACGATCGGAGCCTCCTCCAACGATGCACGAAGATTAACATCACATGTTTCCTTGACGGCGACCATACCTGCGAAGCTGATACCCTCATCGGCGTCAAGGACACTACAATATATTATTACGCCATTGCAGTTCCACCCGGCATTTCCGCCTTGCGGACCATCGGCCGCTTCACCAGTGTCACGGAGCTCAATTATTGCCCCGATGCACGGTGGAGCAAATACGGCAATATCATTGACGAAGAGTTGCTCTTGATGCTGCCTGCACTGAAAATACTGCGGGTGTCGAAGGCAATCTGGGGGAATCTCGAGAAACTATGCCACCTACTCATCCAATTTGAGCCCAAGTCTCGAAGGCCTCAGCAAAAAGCCAAGCGAGACACCGAGCACGCTGCACCACTCCCATCTCGCCGGTCACAATTCCGCATCGCACCCCATCTAGAAGAACTGCATATCAACCACCCTTACGACCATCCAGACTTCCATGAACGTTCGCCACAACTCCTCGTCGAAGATATCAAACCGCTCCTTTTGCTCGCGAACGTACGCGCGAATAATGGTGTGGGGTTGAAAAGGCTTGTCATACAGGGATGTCATGAAGACGTGCACGACGAGCTGAGTGCGCACTTCGAGAGGGTAGAATTTGTGACTACAAGATATCGTGTAATGCGGTACTGGGAGGATTCAGTGGATGAGATTTGGGAAAGGGGGAAGTTGGCGAGGCCGCCACAACCGGATTATTGATGGTCGTTGAGCAGGGAAGGGACCAGGTTGTTTCTTTTCTGTGTACCTGGACGTCTTGAACAATGATGGAACTTCTATTTATGTATTTTTGCTGTTGGTTAATGATGCCTCCCACACATTGTATGTAATTTAGGTGTCGTGTGATGTACATAGGTATCGGATTTAATATGAAGGGTGATGTAACTGGAGGCCAGAGCTTTGTTGTTTCCACTTTTTCAGCCAATCCTCTTAAAGTCTGAGTGTAGAATTTACTAGTTCCAACATGCAAAATGTGTTGATTACTTCATGTATTACTTGTGATTTTTTTATGGCTCAATTTTCCTCGCGTCTCTAATTACTTGCACCACACGACTGCCTCAACACGTTTTCTCTAGAGCACACACTTCTCTAGTAGGTGATTGATTAAGCATTCGCTCTGGAGAAGCGCCGCCCCTGTCTTCTACGAGACAGAATCCGAGCGACAGAACGAGCAAAGCCACCAGTCCCTGGCGCCGTGATATTTGGGTTTTGTTGATTGTGGGAGACGTGGAGAGGAACATTGTTTGAGGTGGCAGCATCGCGTTTGTTCTTCAATTGCGAGTCGGAAGTATTACACGACGAAGGATTACTAGAGAGAACCGTATGAGAAAGTACCTAACCGGAGTCATGCGAGCTCAAGTCCTCATCCGAGTTTCCAATCTCAGATTTATAAGTAATATGAATTTTTGACCGTCAGAAATATGGGGCGCCGCGAACTAGATCTCGCGGTCCATCATCAATGTATCAGTGCATCATTTGACTCGGGGGACAGAAGCCGAAACCCCTGTCGACTTTAATGACTCCGTGAAGGAATCACGTGACCGTGGATTTACACCATCGCACCCAATATGAATCCCCCCCTCGTCTTACCTTGTTACCACAATCATCCCCCCAATTCGCTGAGTTCTTATCTCAGTTGTACTTACGTACCATGCGAATATCATGCTCCCAGCATAGTTTCTCTACCGAGCTACTCGCCTCCGACGTATGGCCAGAACGCAAGAGAGAGGGTGATTTCCTTCCCTTCCTCAAAATGAAAGGACTCTTCGACCAAATATTGCGAGAGTTCTCACCGCAAGATGAGCGCACGCATAATCGCGGTGAAGGAAAGAAGAGGGCTGGATCCCCTGTCACCGTCGAGCAAAACGCGAAGAAAAGAAGACTCGCCTTAAATGGTGAGAGCTCATTCACCAAGGCGAACCACGATATCCCATCCCCACTTTTCCCATCCCCGACTATCTCTCAATGTCCCCAAGGAGAAGAAAGAGTCCCCGTCTGGAAGCACACATTTACGATGCGCTACATAAGTGGCTTCAATGTTCCATTGCCAGACGAATTTTCAGAGGTGCTGAGCGCGCTACGTGATCTATTTTCTGAACCCACCACAATCAATATTGGTCAAGCTCGCATTTTGGATCTTGCAGAGAAACTGACTGTCACTTGGGGGATGGAATATCTTTCTGGCTATCCAAATCGGTTTACCGACCATCAAGCCTGGCTAACTGGCTATCAAGATTGGTTCCTTCTCCCCTTGTCCAACGATGACTATGCTGCTGTTCTCGAGAGTTGCTATGAACTGCAACAGATCGGGAAGCTTGATATACAGGCCAGCATGAAGGTTGTTATACTACCGGAAGCCTTTTTCGAAGCAGAGAGCCGGGAATTACCTTTCGAGATACAACTCGAAGTCCTAGTCTCCTTGTGTCTTCCCTCACTGTTTGAGCCCCTATCCAAGAGGCCACCCAAGAGGCGTACTACTCAGATTGAATCCCTATCCAAGAAGCTACCCAGGAACCATACTACTCAGATTGAGACGTATCAATCACACCTCTATGATTTCCTCTACGGTCGATCTGTTGGACAAGATTCCATCATACATCACGACATTGATATACCCTACTTCTACTCTATCCTTACCTCTGCCTCTCCCATCTGTTCCCAGCTGGCAGATAATGCCATGCAACCGGATACTCTCCTGCCAAACCTTCTTCCCTTCCAACGCCGAAGTGTGGCATGGTTGCTCGGTCGTGAAGGCAAAAAGGTTACATCAGAAGGTGTCATTGTCCCGATAAATGACAACGCAGAGTACACCTTTTGGGATGAAATACAAGAAGGAAATCATACGTTCTTCTACAACCGACTCAGCCGAATGCTTTATATGGAGAAACCCGCCACGGAGAAGGCTTTAGGTGGCATTCTTGCCGAGGAACCAGGTCTCGGAAAGACGTTAGAGACATTGTCCTTGATTTTACTCAATCCAGCGCCTGAGGATCGTAATCCAGCTCTTATACGCTGGGATCCAGAAACAAGGTTAGACGTGAAGGCTGTCAAGGTGCGGAATCGGTACCCATTGTTCGTATTATGATAACTGACAATAGCACGTTAGACAACTCTCATTGTAACCCCAAGTTCGCTGGCAGGGCAGTGGGTTGATGAAATCAGTGCCCACGCTCCTTCGCTGAAAGTCCTTGTATACGAGGGGTGGTCGAAGCTCGCTGTTCCGATCAAGAACACTGCGGAGGAGAAGGATCGAGTGCGGAAATTGTTGCGACAGCAGAAGTCAAAATCAAAAACCAAGAGAGGCAAAGCTTCGGGGCTGAAAGGCCGCGATCGGAAAAGAAAGGGCAAGGCAAAGCAATCCTATGATTCAACAGAAAGTGAATTGACGGAGGTGATGCCAGACGAGGAAGAGGAAGAGGACAATCTAGATTGGTGTACGTATGTCCAGCAGTATGACGTCGTAATTACGACGTATGCAGTCTTGCGTTCGGATTTCAATGTTGCTCGCGCGGCGATCCAACGACCAAGGCGTGAAGACGTTTCCTACCCCAACGTGGACAGGCCGAGGAGTCCGTTGGTCATGGTTGAATGGATGCGAGTCGTCATGGATGAGGTTCAGATGGTAGGCGGTGGCAAGACAGAGTGTGTTTGCAATTGTTCTCCTTTGGACTTGAATCTGAGGCTCTAATAACAGGGACATGGTGTCATTGATACCTCGATTGGCTTCTTTCGCGGTCTCAGGAACTCCCGCACGCTCGCATGTGTCAGATTTAAGCCATGTTCTGAAGTATATTTGTTACACTTTCTTCGTCGCTTAGGGGTGCTCATCAGCTTATGAAGGTTCCTCCGCGTCGACAACCTCATTGGCTCCCCGCGGATGTGGAACGAGCTCCTCCAACCGCGTAATGCTGGAGAATTTGCAGCTTTCTTCCAGAAATATGCGATTCGGTGGGTCCTGTAGCTTGATATGGTAACAAGTCAGGGGCTGAACAGTCAATAGAACTATCAAAACGGATATCAAAGCTGAGTTGACTATCCCCCAACAAACCCGTTATGTTGTCGGTATCGAGTTAGGTCCCATCGAGAGAGAGGTTAATGATGTCATCGTTTCTAAATTACTCCGGCTCATTCTTCTCAGGTCTACGACCAAACGTTAATGGTCATGTTGGATGGCCTTGGACTTGACGCACGTGGTATTGGGGCTTCAGCAGGGTGGCAAGTCGATGTCGCATTACTCCGCAGTTCCCTCCGCAGACTGCGGGCTATATGTACGCATCCTCAAGTATGTTCCTCGTCGGCCTACCAATGTTTCGATGACAGAGTTCCACTCGTTACAGGTGGGCCAACTACAAAGGCAGGGTGATAAAATGATCAAGCCCGGAGCGCTGAAGACTATGGAGGCTGTTCTCGAGGACCTGAAAGATAAGAACTGGAAATTGACGATGGATGATGCCAAAGCCAAGGTAAGTCTGTTTTACGTCTGTTCCATAGGTTTCTTACCTTTTTGCCGCAGGTTCAGGGGCTATGCGTACTAGCTCAATATCAGCAACAAACCCAAGATCCAACTCGTTATCAAACAGCACTGCAAACGTTGCAGACGGCAGAAAGAGAGGTTGATCGATTGATCCAGGAGCTGCAGGCTGCAATCCAGGAACATAACGAAAGGGGCAAGGCATTCAAAAATAGGGCTTCTACTTCGTCCCGGGGCGACGACGACGAGGGGAATGTAGAACACGGGAAAAGCCAGAAGGGTAAGGAACGTGAACGTTCACCAGGCCCTGATGATGACGATGATGACGATGATGACGATGGTGACGACGACGACGCGTCAGTAATGGCTGCTGCTGCCGAGGAGCATACAATTAAACTTCGTGCACTCCAGCAGCGCTTGAAAGAAGCCCGTCTTGTGTTGCACCGTGTAAAGTTCTTGCAAGGAGATGTCCATCACGTCCTTGGCGACCAACACGCTGCCTCTGAGATCCAGGCATACGGGATTGCTGATGAGATTAGACGAGATCTCTTGAAGGGTATGTTTTTCCCTATTTCAGTGAATACTCGAGGATCAATGTAAGCATCGAACATGCAGGTGCAGAAGAGGATGCTGGCCGCATAATGCAGACACTCAGCATTGGCAGGACACGAACTGGCCGAGACGGTGTCTCTGCACCTGACCTCTTGATAGAGGTTCCGTTCCTTGGAGACGACTGTAAAACCCAGAAGTTATGGGAATTTGTACGTTGCCTTTTTCACCGGAGTTCATCCAATCTTACAATACAATAACAGGTAGACGAAGCACACAGAATCATTGAGGAAATTCTCAATGAACAGTCTGCTCTTCTATGGGAGTGGCGAGCTCACATAATCGAACTCCTGTCACAAAGACTGAATCCTGGTGAAGGGGAAGCGGATGGACAGGAGTACCAACGCACGTTGGATAACCAGGGTGAGGCTGAGGTGTACCTGCAGCTATATGCGGCTCTTTTAGCAGACCGTCGAGAAGCGTTGCTTCACGAGCGCACACTGCTGGCTGCGCACGATGGCCGTGAAAAGAAACTCCGTACGACGGTTGCCGCGATGCGAGCAATGGATGTATTTGACGAACCCGAATTGGAGGCACATAACGACGTAGACTTCCAACCAGAGCACGAGGTTGTGCATAAAGAGCTGTCGGACAAGAGGAAGGGGATTTTGAAGAATCTGGGTAGTAAGGCCCTGCGTACGGTGAGAGAGGTGTAATTTATGTGTGGGCAGAGATGATTGAAGCTCAAGTGCAGGTCGCAATCGATCTACATGGTGTTGCAGCCGCAATCAAGAACGACAAGGACCCAGAAAAACTCTGGGCAAAAGACGCTTCGAGTCAGCTACGCCGCCTCATCTCAGAACAAGGTCCGGATCCCCCTCTTGTTTGAGAGTAAGCCTTTATGAGGATTAACCATAAAATTCACCCCAGAAACCCTTCATGACAAGCTCGATGCGGATCTCGCGCTAATGAGGAAGGCATTCAATCAAAGAATCATCTACTTCCGACAACTCCAGGAAATCTCGGACTCGGTCATCCAGGCGGAGTGGGATGGCTCCATAGACGAGTCAATTGCAGAGGAGGTCGCGAAACATAAACAACTGGATGTCAAAATCTTAGCTGGGCGATCTAGGCAGCGGTACCTCGCCAACTTGGTACAGAACAAGGGAAAGATGGATGAAGATGATGATGACGATACTTGTACCCTGTGCAAGTGTGAGTTCGTTCGTGGATATATCACACCCTGGTGCGCTCGTCGTTCTTGATACTGCCTCTGCGATATTTGTTGATGTGAGTAACAGCGCACATATATTCTGTGAGGTACGTGAAGACCGATGTGAGGAAGATGCCAGTGCTAAACTCTCTTTAAACAGGGGTGTATGCAAGCTTGGATGGCAAAGAAAGATGGAAGGACGTGCCCAATGTGCAGGTAAGAACATCCTTAACGAGGGTCCCGATAACTGACTTGGTGTCTGAAAGAGTTGTTCTTGAATCTAATGCTCTCCAGCGATTCACCGTCGGGCTGGTTCCAGAACAAAAGGCACAGTCAAATGGGGAAGGCGTCCCTCATTCACGACGGGAAATCATGTACAACACTATCCGTACATATTTTTCCCCTCTCCCGTCGTTTCATGCTCAAAGCATAGTGTTTTTTTAGATCCTGAGATTTTCGAGGCCATCCAACAAGTCGAGGCGCGCGGGAACTTGGGAAGCAAGGTCCAGACCCTCGTCAAGCACCTGTTGTACTTACAGAATAATGAACCTGGTTCAAAAAGTATTGTATTTTCCGCTTGGGCGGATTCTTTGCATAGTACGCAAAAATCCCTGCGCTCCCTTTTACGTGGGTCTAATCCTTGTGATACTAGTCGTTCAGGCCGCTCTCTCCTCCAACGGTATCACAGACCACCTCCCTCGGCCCCTCATGAGACTAACACTTTGGTGACATAGGCATCCGCTCATTACGTATAGACCAAAACTCCAAGGGTGACAGCGCCGCTAAGGTATTTAGGAAAGACCCAACTATCTCGGTCCTACTCCTACACGGGTGAGCACAGGCTACCATGTCGTTAGAATATTCTGTCCTAACGAGCTCTATCACTCAGCGAGCGAGAAAATGCTGGGTTGAACTTGACCTGCGCCTCACGTGTCTTCCTCCTCGAGAGTGTCGTCCACCACGGATTCGAGCTTCAAGCCATTGCGCGTATCGACCGCCTTGGCCAGACGCGCCCAACCGAAGGTCAGTTCATCCATTACTACACTCCCATTGGCGTGTGATATTGATGTGTGTACCTGTATACATTAGTGTACTGTTACTACGCCGAAAACACCGTTGAGCGGAACATTCTCGATTTGGCTGCGCGCCAAGGCTTGTCACTGTACACTAAAGATCGTGCGGCCGGGACGCTCAACATCTCCAGTTTCGAATTGGACGACGCGAAGAGGGTTATCGACTCCCCCACAAAGAAGAGGGTACAGAAGGGCGATTTTATTTTCCAGTATGTCTGATTTCGCTGATATACGCTACTGAACATGAGCTAAACTTCTCTATGAAGGGTCGATGATATGTTGGCGATCTTGTTTCCTCATATGTATGAAGACGTCGAATATTTGCTTCCGGATGAGGCACAAGTGAATGAGACGAACGACGTTGTTATGGGTTCCTCAGAACATACCGGTAGTGGTTCTGGTTCGCAAATAAATGGTACCCAGCGTACAGGTCGGCCAAAACAAAACAATGCCGTCGCAGGTCCTTCAAGGCTGCGATGATCATCCGACGAACATAGCATATTCTAAGATGCATCTATGGGTAGTTATTGGTTCCATCTGTAGTCAGTGACATCCAGAGGCTATTTTTTGCATATCTCAAAACTAGAATGCCGTTATAATTATACTCGAATATCAATTAGAGCCTATGAGACTCAACAGGTCCAATAACTCGGAATAGCAACGTCTAAACTATCGAGGTACCAATACTTGAGCCTCCCCGAGGGGAGATCATCCTCACCAACCGGCCTGAGCTGAACCCAGGTCCCAGCCAAGCCCATTCCAATGGCATCCCTCAATACATTCAAATTCCTCGACGCGACGGATACAAGAACTGTGATCTCATCGTCTTGCGGATCATGCTCCGTTTCTCCCATTCCATCTTGTGCAAGTTCAAGATGCTTGATTATTCCGGGCTTCCCATACCCATAAAGCCCCGAATCGACCCAGGGGGTCAAAACCACTTTGGCTAGCATGACTTCAAGGTCGGTCTCGACAGCGTCAATCGACTCGATCGTGTCGCTGCTATGTTTTGCGTGGTGAGCTTTCGCGTGGACGGAGGCAAAGGCACCAGGTGGGAGGACATGTTTGATGCGCCTAACGGAACGCTCAACAAGCCCTATGCTGTGGGTTGTTGGAAATAGGTTTCCTAGTGTAAGGATATTTTGGAAAGCTTCAGGAACTGAGACAGGAGCAGCTGTGGGGATAGGTGGGATTGACCCGCTGTGTAAGGAAGGTGCACCCGCTTTGTCCGCATCAGAATCCCCCTCGCCGAAGGATATATGCGTTATTTTGGATCCGAGAGGGGCGGAAATGTCGTGAAGAACTACCCCACTCTCGATGTCAGCTTCAGTCCTATTCTCTTCTGCAGCATTGTCTTCCTCGAGGTCATCTTCATCGTCAGACCAGGCACTGTGACTCTTTCTCTGCGAGCCCCAGTGCCTTCGACAAGCAGCGCCAAACTCGTCCGTTAGGAACTTGGATATAACTGACGTGTAAGACAGCTCTTTGTGCGCCAGACCAGCCATCCTAAGCGCGCTCTGCAATTTACGCTCCGTCGCAGGTTCAGGAAAGACGCGATTTTTGAGGAGGAATTTGAAGAAAAGGCACAAGAGACGGGGCATGATGTCCAGATTTTCATCCGACCTATGAACTTTTGTCAGCGGATTTGACTGATATTGGAGCGCATATACTGACCACCAGAAACTCTGGTCGCGTGAATACGAACTCAAGAATATTTTGACGGCTTTTTCTGGATCATCGAGGAAGTCAATGAGCCACTCCTCCCTGCGCAGCTTGTCGAGCTCCAAAAGCGCACGAACAGCTTCATCACTGTCTAGATCTACGGACTTCACGTTATAATATGCATATGGTGGGCGGACGAGACTATCATGTTGTTTTCTTTCACTTTGGTTCGATGCTTGGATGTTGATTGGTTGTTTCTTGGGTGACGCGTCGTCTTCATCTTCAGAAAAGTCTGGCGACGCTGAGGCTTGTTTCTTCATTGATTCGGGTTTGTCTGTGCGGTTCCATACCGGCGGATAACCGCTGGCCCCGACAAAAATACGAAACTATAGGAAGCTAGGTGAGCATAAAGAGAAAGGAAAGATAGAGAATCGTACCTGGTCCCAAAAGTATCTTGGTCCTAGTTTATGGTGTTTTTCAAATGGCCAACGGCGAGAGCCGCGGAACGAGGAAAAAGCGGTGTATATCCTGTCCAGCCGCGGTTGTCGCCTAGCAAACCCTCGTAAATGAACGGCTCTCGTGAAGCGAAAAAGATTTGTACGGGTTAAATGCGAAAGGCGACCGCTTATTGTCAGCCTCTTCCCAGTATTGCCACCATTCTTTTCGTCCATTCTGACGAAACCCCGCGCTCGGGAAACGTTCATCCTGGGTCCATTCAATATTGAAGTCTGGCTCATCATGAATGGGGAGAGCTGCAGTGGGAATTCCAGCTCCGTCAACTTCTTGACCATTCTCATTCCGGGTCAGAAGAATGCCATGCTCCTTGAAGTCCTTGAAAGGTACAATAGTGACCCCCGGAGGTGGAAGAGGAAATGGCGGAAAGTGGACTCCCGGGAGCCCGCCAATTTCGCCCATTTTTCGCGTCACACTGGTGTTCTTTGCAATCTCGCTATGGAGATGGATGTGGCGTGTGCAAAGAAGTTAAAGGAAAGAGCAGCGACATGCTGTAGACTAAAGTCGATAATCGAGTCTGAAACCAAAATTGGAAATCATTGAGCCTTGTTTGTTCTCCGTTGATCGATATATTGTCCCTGAGCATAATGAGGCGTAAATGAGAAATGAGAATCACTTTGATTTCACTAATGCAACCGAGAATAATCGAGAACATCGACTGTTATATGTATAGGACGGCTAAACCGAAGCAATGATTGTCAGAAACAAATGGAAGACTGCGCACGTGGTCGTGTGGGACTTGCCATCGCGTCGATGTGGCTGACACTCGGACCTGACGATGGTATCCCTCAGACCCTAACGCCCAAGCCATTCACCCTCTGACGCCGTCTCCGTGCAATGGGACGCTCTAGCTCTGGTTCTAGCCTTCAATCAAACCATGATGATCGTGGCTTGCAATCGGATTCTTCACAATCGACGGCTGAAACTGGTGACGGCAAACTGGCCCCCGTGGGCCAAGGGAAAGATAGTCTTTTCCCGTATTCGCGTTCTGCTTCAGATTTGGACAGTCCTTCGAGCTCGGAGGACGAAGGTCCCCGACACCCTTCATACATTCTCGGCCCATCACCAACGAAGGGGTTGCATTTGCAAGACCCCGAACGTCATTCCCAGCCCTCCAACCATGAAAATTCCCAATCAGAAGTCCCTTCGAGGGCCTGGTATGAATTTGATACTTTGGTTATTCTGGCTCTCCTTTCGCCCTTTGGGAATTGGTTGACTGGGGGGGATCATGTCAAGAACTTGGTCTTTATTGCTCTCCTGGTATATTACCTCCACCAGGTTATCGAAGGTATCTTTTCTCCCATACCTATGTGTTCACCCCCCAAACTTAACTTGTGTAGGACCCTGGATACTCTATCAGAAAGCGCGACAGCGCAGGCGACCGCCACACCTTCCCCCATTGTCTCCCGAGGACAAACACCGACAACTTGTTATCTCCGAGCTCCGGAGATTCGAGCTGTTTTGTTTGGCACTCACCGCAATCTCCCCGTTCGTCGGTGTCTATCTATTACACTATGCCACCACGGTTACCTTAGGACCCGACTCACTGTCATGGTTCAGCACAGGGCTCTTCGTGATGGCAACTGGGGTACGCCCATGGTCACATCTAGTGGAACGCCTGAGCAAACGTGCTTCCGATCTTCAAGACCTCATCCATTATCCCCGTTCCGCCAGTCATTATGAGCATGATGACGACATACACGAGAAACTCGAACTCTTAATGAAACGCGTCGATGAACTCGAGGACTCCCTCTCCCACGTCAAAAGTCGACTAAAGCTGACATCCGAAGACGTGTTTGACTATGTTGACGATGCTATCGATACCGTAAAATGTTCGATCCGAAAACGCGAGAAGCGGTGGAACGAACACGAAGGCAGGGTTCGATCTGTGGAACAATCCATTGCTGCGCTGGCCAGTTCCGGGTCGGGGACAGCTTCTGGAAAGAAGAAAGGCAGACTGATGATGATGCCCATGATTACCACAACAGCCGTTCAGTCAATCTTTTCACAGATCTTACCCAAGTGGTTACGATCACCGCCACCAGGGTCGGAGGGAGCAGAAGATCAGAGCCGTCCTGGATCACACCGAGGCGCGAAGCCGACTATGCGCGGACCTGCAACAAAAAACCGCTTGGCGACGATTGCGGAAGAAAATAACGACTGGGGTTACACTTGGTTGATGGAGTCATCCCAGCTCACGAGGGTCTTCCATGCCTTCACTTCCATGATATTCGCTCCGCTACGTGCGGTAATTCGGATGTTTTTTGGGCGATAATCGCCTTTCGCTTATACTCGATTCAATTGTCGTGTTCCCGGCTGTACTTTTTGTAAGTTATGTCCCCTTGGGACTATTGCCACTGCTTGTGTAATTTTAGACACTGTTCCTATTTGTATCCAAGTTCTCTGTAGCCTTTTTGCTCACGTCCTCCGATTGCCAATAGACCCTTTGCAATACGAAGGACAATGTAAGCTTTGAATGTGGAAGAAAAACCATGGACACATTGGAGACAATGCCTTCCTTTCCTTCCATGTCTATCAGTGGTCGTCGTTCTCTCATGTTCAACATTCATACGTTCGGCTCCGAGTTACCAACCTGGAAATTTTTATGGAAGTCGCATTTTGGAGACCAACTGATCGATAGATGGAACCTTGATTATGTTCAGCAGCGACCGCCTTGAACGGTAGTCTCATCCAGAATGATCGCAAAGAAACTTTCTAGCACAAATTCATTAATACTCCACTGCTGTATAAGCCCGTACTTGGTATCGGACTGTACCCGGAAACAATATATTCGGTGAATAGAATCTGAATAGAATCTATCTTTGCCCATCAGTTGGATACATATAGGGAATCAGAGGAGTCATCACACCCGTATCAAATACTCTGTCAGGGAAAGCGGTCTCTCACCAAATATAACTCAAGGTATCTGCCGAATTTACAAAAGGTGCTATGTAGAGCGTCTAGATATTGTATGGCCGACGGGGCCGCGTTCTCGAGTGGTATGGGCTTTAACAACGGAGAGAAATCTGCTGAGAACTCTTCTTCCGTACTTGGCCGAGTATAGATCGCATGGTCACCTCTTTTTGAAACCTCGTACGGAAGAAGATACGCCGGCGTAAGCGGCGAATGCCTGTCCAAGTGAGGTCTAATCGCGGGACGTCAGCGAACCTCACGGTTCTGGAGGTTTGATGAAAAAAAAGTGCCGTGTATACGATCATCTATGAACGGCATTATTATTGGAAGTATCATCGTCAAAGCGCAGGTGACCGCTCACGGGAACGGGGTTTCATAATAGCACCGGAAATTATAGGTGCCACTACTTCGTGTAAGTTTGATTAATGTCTCCGTCTCACTATCCCTTTGAGAGCCGTTAGTGACCTTGTTATTGAAGCTATGACAGTAAGGAAGGGCCGCAGGACTTCGTAATGCTCGTTGATCGTCGCTCCACGGTGCCATTAACATTGGAGTGGAGGATATTTATGTGTGCTGATGACCGCAGTGCGGCAAGACCTGCGGGATCTTGCAGGGACCGGAGCTCCAGATTGCTGCCTTTCCGAATCTGGTAGAGATCGTGAACCACGAGTGAGCTACTAACGGTTGGACATTTTTGTACGTGGAAAAGATGAGATAAAAATTGCCGGGTGAATCTCAGGGGTTATCGATGGGTTGTTAGGCTAGAAATGGATGCTCTTTGCTTTGAGTTTGGATTGTTATTATGAGAATGTTCTAGTTGCTGTGCCGATGATGCGTTCCCCCCGGGTAACTCGAGTGTATTTCTTCCCAACCCACAGGGGTCTGCTGCTGAGCGCTGAACCATCCTTTGGGGTCTACCGTCGATTGGTGTCTCCTTTACCTGATTTGATTGATCAGTGACGCAATAAGCTTCAATCTGATTGACATAACGCAGAGATGTCCGCTATTCAATTCAGTACCACACAGACATGTTCTCGATGGCGCTTTTGGTGATTATCGATGGGGGTGTGTAATATCGACAAGTGTGGAGAAAAGGGGTAGGATCATCAGCGATCGTCAACACATCGGTGCTCGCTCCATCATCGGACGGCCCATAAGTAGAAGGCTGTAGTCGCTTATATTTATCGATTGGCATCACCATGCCCCTGAGAGCTTACCTTGATGGTTCAGCGGTTAAACTGTGCAGCGAGTGTTGACGGGTAAACCTGTAAAGCCCTCGGCCGCGAGCGTTACCCACACCCATGACTGGAAAATAAGGTTACGAAAGTCTGACATCCCGGTATTCCCAGAATTAAAGGACATGAGGACATGCGGTCATGAATGACAACATAAGGAGAAGATGCCGCTATTTCGTTAGCATCAGCTGGTCGCTTTGTTTGAACGCCGATGAGTAAGTAGGTCAATTTCGCCCTTTGTTAACTGTAAAAAGGACGAGTGGCGCAACCCCAAACTCCGCCAGACTCCGCCTTCTGGCCCGGGAGGGCGATTTGAAATCAAGGACCCTGAACGTTGAGGGAACATGTCGGCCCAGCTAGCTACCTTTCCGAGACGGGCGAAAATCTTGCTTTCATACGTTTAACTCGTTCTTCCTTTGAACTTTCCTTTGAACTCTGAGTGAGCGACGCGTGTATGTGCGTGTCAATCCCCCGAATCGGATTACGGGGAGCTGAACCCTAGGACCCTTGCCGACGAAGAGTATAGCCTCGGCCTCCCCAAACGAAATAACAGGCTACTTCTCGGAGTTGCTTGGCTTCGGACGATTTTTTTTTGCAGTTTTACAGGGCTTGTTCTCAGTGACCCGGCTTTTCCGCTCGTTCGGGGTTTGGGTATAGAAGCTTGATAGTAATGATCGCGGAGGATCTCGCCAAAAATGCAGTTGTAATACATGGTGGGCTCACGCTCTGAACGGAAAGGAAGCGATGGGTCTATGCAGGGACTACCTGCCTATAACAGCCACTGGCACCCCGGCAGATTGAACAGACTGTCACGAGTTCCATCGTCGTCAACTCCATAAATTCACTCTTGCTATTTGGCCTCGCACGCTTTTCTTGGTTAGCTGCTATTCTCCCCGGTAGCCATCATTGGCCGTCTCCTGTCTCTTGCTTTCATAAAATCGTCATCGCTCTCTCTCATCGTATTTGGTCCTGGTCCCTGGCGCAGAGTGAAGAAGGATATGCAGGCCATGGACCAAAAATGCGAGGCAACTGCTGCTAGCGACCTATTTTCGAATACCGTGGAGGCGACACGCGAGGTTGGGCCCGATATTCCTGTACAAGCAGACAGGGGCGCGTTGGAAACAAGCGCGGCTGAGCTTGATGCCCCAGGTGGATTGCGCAGCGCGGAACTCAGGTTACCGTTAGAAATCGTCGACGGCATTGTTGGTGCTGTAGAGGATAAAACGGACCTAATGGCCTGCGCGCTCTCGTGCTCGTTTTTCCGGCACACGTGCCAGGCTCGGCTTTTTGAGGAATTGACCATCAGCTGTGATTATGACGGCCAGGCGTTTAAGGAGGGTGGGATGGTCTACACGATCGCACATGACAATCGCCATGCTCATCTTATGTGCATCATTAGATGGCTAAAGATCCACAACCACTACGGCGCTCGGCGCGTCCCAGGAGGGGGAAAGACCGTCGACAAATTGTTGGGGAAATTCGTGGGGAAACTGAAAGCTGTTGAAAGGCTGGAGATTTCTGGTCGTGGGCTGGAGTGGCAGCATAGGATGTTTGCCGACGGGTTGATAACCTTATTGCAGGTCCCGACGTTGAGGGAAATGAGGTTCTGTGATTTGCAACAATTTCCCATGCCGTTGATCCTTTGGGGGCAGACATTGCAGAGAGTCGAAATTGAGCGCGTCGCATTTATGGAGAGGGTCTTCGTGGGGTTTAAAAGGCCACCTGTGTCACCGTCCCTGAAGGTGCTCAGGATGGATAACAGGGATATGGGTCTAACCTTGCTTAGGCTTCATTTTCTGTCGAATGGTCTTGGACGATCAATGTTTGCCGGGCTGAGGGAGCTGTGGTTAGACTATCGGGATGGAGAAGGCGACAGACCAGACGACATCAATGCCCTGCTTACTGCGTGCCAAGATTCGCTTGAAGACTTGGTTTTATTTTTGACTCATGAAGGTGAGTAATGGTCTCTTTGCGCAAACGCATGCTTATCCACTCATTCCTGGGGTAGCATATGCATTGGTCCAGTTATATGTCAGAAACATTCGGCTTGACAGGATGATCAAGTTGCAAAGCTTCTCAACGCGTTTATATATAACGACCAGGGAAGGTTACCTTGATGCGGACCACCCTTTCAAGCTACTGAAGACGTTGTTTGACGGGGGACCGCCGTCATTGCACAGGATCCAGCTATCTTTCTTCCATCGATTTGGAGATGAAGCAGATGAAGGGGCCCCTGAAGCATCAGGGTGGGCTGAGCTGGATTCGGCGTTGACGTCAATGCCAGGTTTGGAAGAGGTGTCGGTGGTGGTTTGTTGTACCCAGTGTGCACCTGAGCAAATACGAGCACATGCAGATGTTTATGACCTACCATTGGTACGGGCCAAAGGCATTGTTTTCAACAGAAGGTTCACCAATGTAAGTAGTGTTGATTTTGTGATCTCATGAGTCACCAGACCCGTTAATAACCTGCAACAGGATATCAACTCGGCGCTTGAAGCTTGAAGAATAATGTCGTTAGATGACGTCAATCACAGGCGAAGCATGCTTACATGCGTACGGAATGCTTCTTCAGCTTTCTCTAGGCTTCATACTTCAGTCTTCAGGTGTGAATGCCGAATTCGATAGATGTATAATTAGTTGCTATATTTTATCTACTGGGCAGGAGACGCGGACCGTATCATCTGAACATCATCCGGTGATAAGATAGAATGTCGCCGGCCGACTTAGACAGAAGGGTCCATCTCAGATGAGATGAGAGTTGTTAGTACCCTTTAGTACCACATATCTCCATAAGATACGGACTATGCTCGGGAGGAATGAGTGCAAAGGTAGGTAAACGTTTGCAGGAGCAGCGGAACGTGAGGTCCGGGATTGACCGGGCGGAGGAATTACGGAGCATGATCGATGGGGTTGATGGCCAGATATGGTAGTAACAATGACGTCGATATATACCTGTCGAGTTCGTGTACTCGTCCTCATCGCTAAACACGATGACCAGCCTCAGGAATCACCGCGTCGTCATCGCCTCTCTCTTTCTTCCCACAACAGCCGTGCTCGGCGAGTCTGCCCCTGGCACACCGAACATCCCCCAGCCAGAATTTCCTCCTAGATTCCCTTTAGTCTCTGACAATTTGAACTTAAAATCGGCTCGTCCGGCGCTGGGCTCGCATGCACGCCAGCCTAGCGGATCCGGATTGACTCTACCCATCAAGAGTATCGTCGAGGATCTAAAGGACAAGGTGCGCTCGTTGTCATCGTCGACTGCTAATGTATATATTGACTCAGGGTCCCAAGACCCGTAATCCTACCCCTTCAACACGCTCTCCTACTGCCGAAATCGCAAACCCTTTCACGAAACTCACGCGCTTTGAAGACGTGGTCACTGAACGTCTTGTGGACAACGACCAACCCGATGAACTCTCAAATGCTACCTTGTCACCCCCTGCCTCCCGCAAGCAGCCGTCGTCGAGCGGTGCCGAGCCTCGCCTTCAACGTAAGCACTCGCGCTCTGCCTCACGTCACCCCCCCGCGAAAAAGGGGGGTCAAATGTGGCATTTTGAGAGCAATCCCCATTGCAATGGTGGGCTGAATAACGCGGTTGAGAGTGTTGGCAACAAGCTAAAGAAGAAGCTATGGGTCGGCACCCTCGGAACTTGCACCGATGGATTTGGGGAGGCGGTCAGGCAAGATATTGATATCCGTATGATCACAGAGCAGAAGAGTCTGCCTGTCTGGATTCCAGATGCGGAATTCCAGAGTTGTTATGATGAGTTCTGTCATCAGGTTGAGTGTTTGCACTTCTCTCTTCTTGACCATGGCTAACTGGTCACCAGGTTCTTTGGCCAGCCCTTCACTACGCCATACCGGACGCTCCAAAAACTAAGTTATTCTATGAATCTGCCGCGTATAAGCAATACGTCTCCGTCAACCAACGCTTTGCGGATGCTATCATTGCCAACTATCAGGAAGGCGACATTAGTGAGTCTTTTGGTCTCAACTTCATTTACATTTTCTCACCGGGAATAATAGTCTGGGTCAACGATTACCACCTTATGCTACTACCACTCCTTTTGAGATCCTCGCTCCAAATACCCCCATCTACACCTATTGGTTTCTTCATGCATGTCGCTTTCCCTTCTTCGGAAATCTTCCGGTGCTTGTCCGTGCGCCGTGACCTCCTCTCCGGTCTCATGGCCGCGGATCTTGTCGGGTTCCAAACTCCAAATTACGCTCGACACTTCCGTCAAACTGTCAGTCGAATTCTAGCATTCGAGGCGTTACCTAAGGGCATTCGCATCCCTGAAGGGGACGAAGGTCGTTTAGTGAAGGTGGATGAGCTCGTTAGGGTCGGGGGTCTGCGCGAGAAGGCACAGAAGCCCAATGAAACCCCTGAATCTCAGCTCGCAGAAGAAGTTGTGAAGGCAGGAGAAGAAGACAATATGAAAGCTTTGGAGCGCGAGCGATTTGTGGATGTCGGTTCATTCCCAATGGGTATCGACGTGAAGCGCCTCCAAGAGAGGAAGTGAGTTTTATCTCGTTCTTATTATTATGGAATATTGACATGCATTTCAGACAGGACCCAGAAGTGGCAGAATGGGTATCCGTGCTAAAACAACGTTACGCCGGAATGAAGATTGTTGTTGGTAGGGACAAACTAGACGGGGTTCAGGGTGTAAGGCACAAGGTTCAAGCCTTCGAACGATTCTTGGAACGGTATAAAGAATTCCAGGGAAAGGTACGCCCTCACAACTTTTTCTCGTTCTGATCATTGAGCCCTGCGGTATAGGTCGTACTTATTCAAGTTGCCCTGCAAACCACAGAGTCCAATGAAGTCGCTGGTGGCGTTTCGGACGTAGTCGCCCGGGTCAACTCTAGATTCTCAACCCTGACCTACCAACCTGTCGTCTTCTTGCATGTACGTCGTGCTCTCGTTTTTGTGCGAACAACCGATAACGGTGATTCAAGGTCCAAGATCTGACATTTAGTCAATATCTCGCACTCTTGACTGTTGCCGATGCTTTCATGGTAACTAGCCTCAGAGAAGGCATGGCCCTCAGAACACACGAATTCGTCGAGTGTCAAGAAGGGAAAGAAAACCCAGGAGGATTGATCTTGAGCGAGGTAAGCAGACGATATCCGACTTCTCATGTGTGATTATTTTGATGTACCACCCATAACAGTTCGCGGGTTCGTACAGTTACAGTGGTTTCAGGAGTTGCATAGCCATCAACCCGTGGGATACCCGTGGTACTGCAGACGCTCTCTATTCCGCGCTCACAATGAACTCGGAGGATAGTAAAACTCGCTGGATGGTAAAATTTATCATTCTACCTCTACTTCGCGCCAGGCTAAGTGGCTTGTATAGGAACTACACAATCATGTGACAACACAAACTGCACAAGCCTTCGTCAACAGCTTCCTCAGCCGGGTCATCCGAGCACATTCCGAGCATTATTTGGATGATACTGAGGACGTTCCGCCACTGGACCTAACTCGTGTACTTCCTCGGTGCGATGACTTCGCGACATATTCATTTCTCAATAGCTCACATTTTCAGTATAGGTATAAGCATTCACAGCGGCGCCTTATACTCGTCGATTTCGAAGGGACTTTGTGGAGGCGGGACCTTACTCGTAAAGGGCTCCAAGCTTACCTGAATGGCGAATTCAAGATACCAGAGGAACCGCTGGAGGTGTTGAAGAGTCTTTCAGAAGACAAGCGAAATGACGTCTGGTTGCTCAGCGGGCTGCCTGTAAGGGATGTCCTGGACCGCGTTGCAGAGAAGGTTCCGAATATTGGAATTGTGTATGTATATGTTCTGTCCCTAATCCCTTCCACCCTGGTATTAATCACGCAACGCAGGGCCGAAAACGGATGCTTCATCAAAACGAAGCCTGGAAGAAACTCCCTGGGGACATGGATCAACTTGGTCGCAAACCTTAACCTCACATGGAAGAGTAGCTGTCTGGAGATATTAAATTATGTGAATCAATTTACCTATCACTGACGCATATGTACTTACTACTGCATCAGTTCACGGAACGCACACCCGGGTCGATCATCGAAGAGAGAGAAGCCTCGATAATTTGGCGCTATTGGACTGGAGATCCACTCGCCGATAGTGCAGATAGGCAATGGGCAAGAAGACAAGCGGCCGAAGCTCAGAACCATATTTTCGACAGTCTAGGAGAACGTTACGGCCTGCGCATCATCCCTGGAAAAAGTTCTTTCCTTGTCCTTCCCGGCAACATCTCGAGATCGACCGCTGTTGGTGCGGTTCTACAACCGGGAGGACCCGCTAGCTCCTCTGCAGCCGTGCGATCACATTCGCGCCAGTTTTCTGCTTCGGAAAACTACGGTGCATTTAATACCCCTGCTTCCCCGACTATCACGATCTCTGCAAGTGCATCTCGACTCGATGACACCCGTGGCCTTGCGAACGAGATCGACTTCCTACTTGTGATCAGTTCTGATGAACCGTTGTTGAGGAGGATGAACGAGATAGAGGGAGCAGATGCGGAGTGTGTCACGGTCAGCACAGGCAAACGGGGGACAGACGCTCGTTGGAAGCTCGATCTTGATGAAGGGGAAACAACTGTTTACAGCGCTCCTGTCGACCACGATTCGGAAGAAGTGAAAGAAACCGGAAAGGCTGGTAATGTTGTTGTGAAGGTGTTAGAACGGTTTGTAGTTGTTGGAAATGGGTCGTTGAAGAGCCCAGTGCTCTGATTAGAACCAGATTTCGTTTCAGGTCCTGCATGATTCTCCTACGAATATGTATATCCTTGTTAGACACGATTTTTGGTGTAGATAGAATGTACATATAGAATATCCTATGCGCCCAGCAGTTAGTTCCACAAGCGTTCGATTTAGACTGTAGCAACTACAAATTTCCTATTGGTAGTACATTTACAAAGCATTCATAGTTCAACACTTCAAGTTTCAACAAGCGTCGCCTCCCTGCCTTCAAACCTGGGTCGTGAAAACGGGCTCGAAGTACCAGTTATGGGTCTGAGCCGAACCCAAGAACCTAAGAATCATTTCCTGTCCCAGGTGTTAAACCCAAACCGTCATAACTCAAAAGATTCAGACAATTCATTCACCTGAGACTGGTTCAATGAATCCCCTTTAATCCCCATGCCGTCATCAACGAAATATTCAGGCCCATGTATCTCCTCAATGTAAGGGAAGATACTAAAGAATGTGTTCTCGTTAAAACCCGGTTTATCAATACTAGCTGTGTGGGTGGACGCACGCAAACTTGGCTTGTTGGAGCCAGTGTTCCTTGGGAGGGTCATGGATGATCTTCCACTTCGGGTTCTTGGCTACACCTTCCAGACAGGAAACGGGCTTGAAATCCGCTGCTCCGCCAAGGATACCGAATGAAGGGGGGTACTCGGGTGGCAACCACACCAGGTCAGCACGTTCGATGTTGAAGGTTTGGAGTTTCTCATCGACAATCTTGACGTGCCACTGTTATCAAAGATAACGTGAATAATCTCAACGCGGTTTGATAATGAGAAGTGGTACAATCTGGCGTGAATTCCCGGGATTTTGGCCTTGAAGAGTGATTGGTTTGTCATTCTGCTCTGACGCAGTAGCGTACATCGCTGGAGGTATTGCGATGGGCTTCATTCCACCGCCAGGTAGTTTGGCGATATCAGTCGGGTCCTCAGGGAGGATGCGATAGAGGCCAGGAGTGATGCAA
>MU151190.1:31578-67178 GCA_015584085.1 Macrolepiota fuliginosa MF-IS2 | reverse complement strand
AGGAACTTAACAGCAAATCAGATGACCAGTGATCAACGTCGCTGTGCGAGCGCTGAGTTAAAGATAGTACGTACCTAATTCTTGAATGTCAGGCGCCAGTCCCACGGCGGAATTGCCTTGATGACGGTGGGGTGAGCGCTATCGTCATTTATTGCTGGACGCTCGAGAAACATACTGCCGCTGCCATCTACAGGGTTGATTGTTGGAAGCAGGATAGGCAATTTAGGCTACCACAGTTTAAGGGCCAATTGATCTTAGCTATCGATTCCCGCTTGGGTACGCAGACACTCGTATCATAATTGGAACTCTGGTGCAGTACACTCCTCGGTACGGTTGGGCTACATACCAAAGCCAGATCCGCAACTTCGCCTTCGGGGGCCCCCACCCCTTCTCCCAACACAACGTCCCATTCTCTAGCGATTCCAAATACTTGTTATCTAGCGCGCCAGATGGCCTCAGTTGCTCCCAAGCGCGGGCAGATGCCAGATTCAGATTTCGGACACCAGTGCAGGTATGCATGGACGTGGATATGGGAGTTATGAAGGGGTAACATAGGGGTGGCGGTGCAGGCCAAATCGCGAGCTGAACCAGGTGGGTCAGTGTAGTACCGGTGCGTGTATGTACATACATCCTAAATGCCGGACGTTTCCATGAATTGACCTAGCCCGTGCCGAGGGTGTGTGCTCGGGCCAAGGATATCCAGTCGGATGAAGCAAACGGAGTGCTCCCTCCACCATTACGCACCATTACGCTTCTTGCACCTGTCAGTTGCCAAAACCGT
This sequence comes from Macrolepiota fuliginosa MF-IS2, assembly GCA_015584085.1. NCBI lineage: Eukaryota > Fungi > Basidiomycota > Agaricomycetes > Agaricales > Agaricaceae > Macrolepiota > Macrolepiota fuliginosa. The sequence goes on along the minus strand of MU151190.1, from coordinate 66,397 downwards.
CCTCTCCCGATGGCAGGGTTGACTGGTAGCAGCATCGAAGCCTTACACGAACCAATGCTAGGACGTTACAGCTTCCACCCAAGCCAGCAGCTCATTCCTGAGGACGAGCACAACCTCTGGGTAACACTACTTCGTCCACCACCGCGGCACAATATTTGACTTCTTGGATTCGACGCTCTGAGAAGTAGGTCCTTGACATCCACCAGCATTTCCCCAAAATCACACTGAATCAGGAATCGACAACCCCGCGATACCTCCAGAACCTGCGGCCCATCCCTCATTCCAACTCCTCACAGCCTCCCCAAAAGTCTGTCAAATCCGCATTCAAACTGTCCTGACTTTGACTGCCCCATCATCTTCTCTGGTCTCGGCGGCGGCTGCCTCACGGCCATCTACCGAATCACACCCCTCTCTAAAGTCGACTTCCCACTTCTGACACCACCCGGGTTGACTTCTTGATCCCCTGTGGTATCCAGGAAGCTCGGGGCTCCGGACGTGTTTGTGAGGACGAGGATCTAGAGGGCACCCCCTTTGCAAGGAATGCGTAGGTGCTGAGTGGAGTGCCAGCCCTTTTGAATAATTTAATCAAGGCAGGAACGGCAGACTAGCACGGGTGGAAGTGTAATGGGGGATGTGGGGGATGAGGGCGCACTGGAGGGGCGCGTTGATTATATTTTGGAGGGCAGGCGTGGAGATGGTGAATGTGCTTGGTGGAGACAATTTTTGAGCTGGCTCGTTTCTATTTTAGTGCAGATTTATTAGTTTTTAGTAGGTGGAGATGAGGGAGGAGGGTACCTTGGTTTTCGACGTCAGCAGCAAAGACAAAGGGCTGTTGAGGTCGACGGTGAGATATGAGAGGGCGTTCATGGTTTGGTTGATTTTTCCGAATGGCTCTCGGGTCCTTCGAGTGAATACGCTCGTGTCTGGTGGCACTTCTTATCCAAGGCTTCAGAACCTGAGCGCGGAGCCTACTAGAGTACCACGTACGCCCTAGTCGATAGTGTGGGTTTTTGGGTGCGGCGGTAGGGTGATATCTGGCTAAAAATTCGCAGGATTGGTGACAAATTTCAACGCGCTCTCCTCGCAGGTTGCAGTATCCGGTCCTAAAATTGTGTACCCACAACGCCAATTAGCAACACATTGACGCACGAGATGCACCATACCACGTACCTTTGAAACCTTTAACATGGGTCGAACAAACCATTTCTGCATTCCTTTCGTAGCCAGCCCACTTCATGTGCGAGCTGAGCACCAGCATACTAGTATCATATATGGTACTACACAGTACAGTGCCCTCTTCTGGAGTGGAGACCATAATAAGAAGGGCAGCTTCCCCGATTGAATTCTGGATGCGGTGGCACACATGCATTACACTGCCATTTTGGCTGAGGAGGCCTGGAAGTTATTGCTGGTGGTGATGAAAAGAGGTGGGTAGGCAAAAGACATGTTCGATGATGTGCCTTCTCAGTGTAGCAGCAATCACGTCGGGTCCGGATTTGCCTGAGACGACCAGCAAGAGGAGATCAACAGACGGTGCGAGTCAGGTGACTCACTTGAGATGACATCATCCTGATTCCTAGCGCCTTTCGCCACTTGCCTTGCTTTCATACCCCCTCATCCCCCACACCGTGCCTGTGTCCCATTGATTCTGCCATGCACGACCCTCGCATCTGGTACACCCCCCAGCGCATGACGGAACACCGAGAACTCGGGTCTTGGTGCCATCACCAGAACGCAGCACACATTGGGTCCCCCACCTGGAATGCGGGCTTACGACCTCCCCATTCACTGGATGTAGTGCCAATGTTAGTTTCCCTGCCCCCGCGGGCAAGGGGACGAAACGCGATACCCTCTAGACAAATACCGTCCCCTCTTTTCTAACTCTACTTATGCGCCCACTACTCGTATCAACAATGAACAATGAACGAGAGATTTTCCAGGTGGACATCGCTGTCGGTGACGTGCCATTAATTTGACCGCACGAGGAAGAATGCTTCTGTCTGGTTGCTTTTCAATCCAATTGGTGAGGCCAGTCCCGAATAACTTATATCGCCTTTTGAGGCGGGCAACCCTCAGGCTCTCTTTGTCTGTGCGTTGCTTTCTGGTTTCTTCCATTGTCGTGTAAATACCCCTCCAGAGCTAGTGTCAATATACCAGTGTTCCTCTAGCACCACACAGCACCGATCCAAGTTAGCACTGGCGCATTTTCCTAGTTGTAAGTCAAACCAACGCCTCTCCAAGAAATCAAGCCCCTGTTATCAGTCTGGTTAGGGCAGTATTCTGGGCATCTTAGTGGCCAACACGCACATGCCTTCACCTTCGAGCCATTTCATGTTGCACTTCCTGCCTTACATGACGCCCCAGGAACGTATGTCCACTAACAGCTTTTTCTCTATTAACAGCTGGAGTTGCGGATCAGTGTGCTTTATACCTGTGGGCCGTTCAGATGAGAGTGGCTGTGTCGAATGCCAATTCGGGAAAGATTAGATTCCATGAATGATGACTCGAACCCTTTCACCCCCGCCCAACATCCGTGTCGTCGATACAGAACATCACATCCGGATTTTTGAAAGCACAATTGGATCAAACATTAAACATATCTTCCAACGTCGCATTGTTGATAATAATGCCCCCAGACCGTAATGCACCATATAACAGGACCGTTGAGGTCTTGGCCTCAAAACTGAGGCGTCGGTAAGTCTCATACAATCATATTCCCTGCATCAGTCCGAGTTATTTACTCTGATGGTGCTTTCTTCTATTTCTTTGGATGCGCGTTTGGTACAGGCAAATCGTGGGGTCGCGAACCACGGCGCTTGAAACACTCCTTGTCTTGCGCCAGGTCGTATCGAAAGCCCGATTTTCAAATTTCGAGCAACTTGTTGAGATCATCAAGACTGTTGGACATAGATTAGTCGAAGCTCAACCCAAAGGCGAGTTTTATTTGTCCTCTCAGTTGGTTTTATTAGACGCACGGCTTAGAACACTCCGTCGGAAACACTGTGCGCAAAGTCCTACACCATATCAGAGAAGAATATCAAACGGCAACAAGAGGCACATCTATTGCTACCCCAAAAGCCCAATTTTCGATTGCCAAATTCGTCCTACAGGGTCAACCCAGAAAACAGATTACTAGTGCACTGAAATCCGAGAATCGAGGAACGTTAAAGGAGAATGACCCAGATGACCCGGATTCATTCGCGAGAAGCCTGAAGCCGGTTCTGATGGAGGCTTTGCAAGACGTTCTGGACGAGCTCGAGACAGTGTACGACAACGTGTCTAAAAACGCAAAAGATCATATCCACTCAGAGTGCGTACTTCGGCTGCCCTGACACATGTGTGTACTGAACCCTGCAGCAAGTGAGATTATTTTGACGTTGGGCATGTCAAAGACGGTTGAAGCATTCCTCAAGACAGCTGCACACAATCGCAACTACACCGTCATCGTCGCCGAAACCGCACCATCATACGAAGGTCGCCAAATGGCCCAATCTCTATCATCTGCCGGAGTCTCCACATTTCTGGTCCCTGACTCATCAATCTTTGCGCTCATGTCGCGTGTCAACAAAGTGATCCTCGGTGCACATGCTATCCTCGCCAATGGCGGTATGTTTGCCATCACCGGTTCACAAATCGCTGCTACAGCAGCAAGAGCACACAGCACGCCGGTCGTGGTGTGTGCTGGTCAATTCAAGCTAACGCCTCTATGGAACCTATATCACGAATACGCGGCGTTGGACTTCGGAAACCCTGACGAGGTTTTAGGATTTGAAGAAGGTCAGCTGGTGGATAAGGTTGATGTTGTGAATCCCTATTGGGATTATGTGCGTCCGGAGTTGATCGATGCGTATATCACGAACGAGTAAGTGTTATATTTTGAATCCTGGAACACTTTTCGCTGAGTGCTCCCAGCGGTGATCATCCACCTTCGTCAATATACCGGTAAGTCACAAGCCAAGGTAATTCCTACTCGGAACTGATCCATTGGTTTCACAGCTTGCTGAAGGAGGCATACGACGACGAAGATACCGAATTATGATTAACTACACATAATAGATCTCGAAATGCTGTCAGTTTGCACATCTCGCTAATCAAAGTGTCAAGGCACATATAGATAAATTACTTCCTAAGTATATCGAAGAATGCCTCCTGTGGTAGCTCCACTTTCCCTAGCTTCTTCATAAGGCGTTTTCCTTCTTTCTGGTTCTCCAGATGCTTCAGTTTACGTTCGTAGTGACCACCGTAAAGACCAGCGGTAACGTCTGCCCGGAGAGCTTTAAGGGTCTCTCGAGCGATCACCTTCTTTCCGACGGCCGCCTGGATAGGAACTTCGAACAGTTGTCTGGGGATGACTTTATCTATGGAATGTGAATAAGTAAGAAAATTTGAATGGACAGGCAACTTACGAAGCTTCTTCACCCACTGCCTTCCGATCGTTTCCTGAGCCGACTTGTGAACAATAAGTGCTAGGGCATCGACTGGCTTTCCGTTTAACAGGAAAGTCATCTTGGCAAGATCACTCTTCTTGTAGCCCGCATCCTCGTAGCTGATCGGGGGATCGTGAGCAACCGGCAGTTGGGAGTAGAAATGGTTCCAACATACTCGAAACTTGCGAAACCTGAGCTTCGACTTTTCAATTGGTCAAAGAAGTCTGACACAATCTCGCTCAGAGGAAGGGTACACGTGAGCATTACCCGGGAAGACGAGGCGGTTCCAGAATCGAGGTACTTGTGGTCCATATCCTCACCTCTCCGCGAGTAGCAGAGGTCCAACATCTCACCAAAATAATCTACAAAGGGCGTGGGTGAGGCCTGTTCTCGATGAAGCTAGCGGATTGGAACAAACCTTCGGGTACGATGATAGAGGCTTTCACGATGGGTTCCTGTACTTCTTTAACACGAAGTGTCGAATCATTAACATCGGGGAAGTCAGTTGGATTGCTGACATAGACCTCTTTGTCATCTCGCCAGTAAAGAACTAGTGCAAAGGGATTCAGCGGGCGTCCAGCGCATGTGTTCATATCGGCTTACCTTTGTAAGGGACAGTAGGAGCAGTGATAATAATATTAGCATCGTACTCATCCTCCAACCGTTGCCGGAACACGTCCATATGAAGTGTACCCAGGAACCCAAGACGACATCCTTGTCCCAAAGCCGTCGATGATTCTCTTTGAACTGTTACACTTCTATCCGTCAGTGTCAACTAGTGAGAGCGGTCAGATGTTGTTTTAAGCGCCGTAACGAGGTACCCACGCGGTTGATCGACTCCTCTAGTTTCGGGAAATCATTGTTATCGATTGGGAACACGCCGGCATATACCTGAGATTTTTGAGCATAGACAGTTGAAGACGAGGGGGCATCACCCACCATGGCTTTCGTTGGTTTGAAACCGGGCATTGGGTCAACAGGGGCACCAACTCGATGAAGGGTATCGCCAATATGTGCTATAGGAAACGGTGAATCGATATTCTGTAAGAAATTAAATGGAGCAATACCTTCTGATGATTGCTTCATGTTACAAGCGATATATCCGACCTGGCCGGGATATAGAGCCTGGACTTGAGTCTCTTCTGGGTGCATGATACCAATTTCCGTGATTTCATACTTCTTTCGTGTATGGCACGAAACTATCTTGTCCCCTAAGTCCGCCTTAGCACGATGCATGTAACAGTCGGAATGAGCATCCCTAACCTTTCTTCAACACACCGTGTTGTAAATTTATCAGCGAGATGACTCCCCGGTACTTGTCATACAGTGAGTCGAACATGAAGGCCTTTAGCGGCTCATGTTCTGAACCCTCTGGTGGCGGAACACGTTTAATGATCGCTTGAAGGACTGCTTCTACACCTAGACCTGTCTTAGCAGAAATGTTGATGATTTCCGCAGGGTCTATTCCAAATATTGACTCGATCTGGGCTGCTATTCGTTCGGGTTGGGCGGCAGGAAGGTCTATCTGCATTTGGATTATTAATGAAAGCCAGGTTAACAGGTACGAACGAACCTTGTTCAAAATTGGTATAATTTTGAGACCCCTCTCCTTTGCACTGTGGAAAACAGAAAGTGATTGTGCTTGAACACCTTGACTAGCATCTACCTATGGAAGAACAATGTCGTAACTCAAGCATTCTCAAGTAAGGCCGCCTGACGCACTAGTAAAAGGGCAGCCTGACAAGCGGCCAGCGACCGCGAAACTTCCCAAGCAAAATCTACATGTCCCTATGAGAAAAATTAACACATGAGTTTTGTGGAAGCGGTGCTGAAACGCCTCACTGGGGTATCGATTAAATTGAGGAGGTGCCGTTGACCGCCATGAGTGTAAAGCATGCTATACTGGAATGTCTGATGACAAGAGCTGATGGTGTAGGAAATGACCATACCTAGCAGTCTGGGCCTTGACTTACTACTGGTCACTATTGTACTTCAGCAACAGAAATCAGAAAACACACCTGTGATGCCACGCTCGCGCTCGACCTTTAGTTTATCCAGGACTTGTTGATTTCTCCCAACTTGCTTCTTCTCGATGGTACCTGTCAACTAGATTTGTGGTCAATCATGCATCCAACAGTCCAAAATGTGTCCGAACCTCAAGCAGCCTAGAGAGTTAAAAGTCAACAGGAGTAACTCCGGACGGCGGACGAAAACGTACCGGTCTGCCAACGTCGACTTTCCGTGATCTGTATTCTGTATCATATAGCAGCAGAGTAGAACCAAATGGTATATGTACCTATGTGCGCAATTATAGAGAAATTCCTACAATAAAATCGTGAGCGAGACAGAATGTCAGAACTGCAGGTGAACGCACCGTATCACGTCACACGGAAACTCCTCCATCACTATCCGTTTCTGGCCGGCATGTCTTGAGACCGTCGAGTGTATGTGCCTATGTGTGTTTGCGAGGGCGCGACTGTATTGAGAAACATCGAGGATTTGGAGAGACGCCCTATGCCACGCGCATAACATCTCCTGCTACCTCAGATCCTAGTTCAGAAACAGGTATTAAAAGTCCAATTTGCCACGCCGACAATAGTCTGGTCCAGAGTGCGGTAGAGAATGAGTATGTTTTTCGTGCCAAAGACGCGTCCAATCGGAGACACCAAACTCAGAAATATTGCGATCAAACGGCTTAGTCAGCAGGCTCGCATTGACAGAGGTGCTACATCCTCAATTCACTTCATTCCAATCTATGTCATTAGTTGAAGCATCTGAGGCGCGTAAAGCGCGTCTTGTCGCACTCAGGAAGCGAAAGGACGGAGAAGCGACCGATGAGTGAGCAAGTCTGCCACGCGCGTCTCTCAACGTAACTCATGACCTTTCAGTGCTGCAGAGCCGATCTTCAAAACGAGAAATTTCGATCCGGAGTCGCGGACCATCAAGAAACACGCCAGGGATGATGATATCGAGATGGAAGATACAGTTGAAAAGAATGTGGCCGGTTTAGCAGAAAAAATCGTTCAGGAGGATAAAGTGCGGCAGGCGCAAGAGCTGGTACGTCAAACCACCCATGGCTTGCCGCTGAAAGCTCTGCCACAACTGACATACTCCCACAGGATGTTTTCAACATTGCCCCTAAGCGACCAAACTGGGATTTGAAACGCGAAATGGAGAAAAAGCTAGCGAAGCTAGAACGAAGAACTCAGGAGGCCATTCACACACTCATCCGTACGCCTCGTGGTTGCCTGCGGTTCAGAACTTATTAACAACCCTTCCAGGCCAGCGCCTGGCTGCTCAGAAAGGACAATCTGATGATATTGTTGGTGCGATGAAGGCACAAGAACAGCAACAACAGGAGCTTTCTGACGAAGAGGACTAGGTATTCCTGAGTTCCTCATGCCCATTTGTTTACGTGTATCTCTAGCATTAATGTGTACTCTATTGCTTTGCCTGGCTCATTGTTCACAATCGTTGCCGCTATCGTACCTGAACCTTGGACTTCCTCCCGGCGACCACCCTCATCGACCGTGCTTTATCGCTGCGGACCAGTTCATAAACATTACGCCCGCGCATTCCTCGCTAACTACTCGAGACAGAAAGCTCATGGCCAAGTTCTTAATTTTGATTGTCCTAAAGGGAATCGCGGCACCGTACTTGCCCTTCCTTTTCTTCCAAGAAACCTTAAGGGGACAAGAGGGTAGGAAAGCCGCATGCGCCACACCTCTGGTTCACGCTCAGTGGTTCATTGACCGCACAATCGTATTCTATGATCACGGATAGGGATTTTGTTCCCCCCTATCACCGTTCAATTGAATTTCAATCGAAATGTTCCCTCCTGGACTCGACGCGCATTCTTCGATGACATTGCCATGAGGGTCTGTGATCTCTCGTAGACTGTCCCTATGATTCCTTCATGATAGAGGAGCATCCTATCGGGTTCCCTCTGTGCCTCAGCCAGCAGACACGCACCACGCGCTTCTCTCCTGACCTGTCATGAAAAGATAGAGTTCTTCAAATTTGTCTTACTTGAGCTTTCCCATAAACGAAAGGCCCGATGCACATACAAACCCCCTGCTTCGCCGGAAATAAGCAAATCCCTGTTCCCGGTTCCTTTCTACCATGGACGCAGAGCTGTCTCTGGGGATTATGAACAGTCCGTTGGTACTTCAAGAGCCAAATGAAGCAGCTTCGCTACTCACCTTCCTCCGTGACCTGCGCCTGGCCTGCCCTCGGACACCCTCGCCTACCCGGTTGAACCTGTTTGTCCGTGACAAGGACAACGCTTTAGGAGTGTGGCGAGTCCAGAGTTAGATCATTTCCGTTTTATGGACCCCGAATAGTCTTAGTATAAACCACTTGAGAACTTCCAGGAAACCATCCGTTGAGATATTGCTATCCTACGCGTCATGAGTTTAACATTGGCCAATGATATTTAGTGTCGCACAAACAAACGGCCTTCTGTCCTATCTACCCTATTAGACGTGAAACAGGATGCATCATGTGGCGTAGTCTCTGATGTGATAGAACTCGTCCGACCAGGATCCGCAGTCACGGAATTTTATGAAAATTACTAAGACTAAAGTACTCCGCCGTTATCTATAATATAAAGGTTGAGGGAGTTCAGGAACATTGAGTGCGCCACTTGACAACAGTCAGATCGACTAGAATCCCACCTTGATTCTGGTCCATCTGCTGTCCTCACAATAAGAAGTCTCGGAGAAGACATGTACCCAGTCATACTGTCCAGTAAGTAATGGAAGGAAGAACACCTTGTGATGAGAACAAGATAAATAAATGCTCATTGATCAGAGGCATGGATGATGGGATTCCTAAAAAGGGAAACTCGGGAGCGTCAGACGTGGAATTGATATCTGAATGTCCGCAGAGTCAGAACCTCACCCGTAGCACCCACAGCGTATCCCCTTTCCTCCATACTCACATATATCCACGTACCTGACACGGTAAAAGCATTGCTGGGTCCTATAATATCATGAGTGATACGGAATTACCGACGAATGGTCGGGTCCCAACGCTGGTGCAGCTTTGTCAACGAGGTACGCAACTCTCGTCCCCTCTCCAACAGGACAGGTCTAACTAATGTTTTTATGTTTCCAGTGGCATCTTCATGCGTAGACTGTGCGAAAATGTTGACTCCGAGCCCCATTGTTATGCTAAATCTCTTTCAGCCATTGTAACACTCGGGGACGATCTGAGTTATCCCCTGGTCAGGCCTATCTTAGAACGATGCTCATCGGAGCAGCTCTTACAACTAGAGGGAACGTCTCCCGTATGTACCGAACTTTCTAGGTCGACTCGTTTTGACATTCTTCGTAGCATTTACAACACGACACCCTTGGTACGATTTTGGGTCACCACACCTGGAACGCTTGATTCATTATTCCTGCAGAAATTTGGATGCATTTATGCATCCGAAAATACCCCACTGCTGTAGAGAAATATCTAGATGATGATTCGTTAGAGCCGACCTCATGGAGGGAACGGTATATGGTGCGCTTTCCCGCTAAGCAGCTGGATCAAACTTACCTTGTCCGTCAGGCCCTCAAGCATGAAGAAAAACGACGGTTTGAAAGGCTAGGGTCAAAGCTCAAAGCACAACGTATGGAAGTAGAAGAACGCAAGAAAGAACGAGAAGTCAAACTTATAGACCGAGTTCCGCCATCTAAACGCCCAAGAACTGGAGGGTGTAAGCATTAGTTCTCGTCTTCACATTAGCAACCTGCTGATCCATTTCGTCTTTTCCAGGGGGGGCTCCTGTCCAACCGAAGACGTTGCTCCAGAAGACACTGTCTGAAGCGTCAAAAATCCAGAAGACTATGTATACCTCACGCATGATCCCCCCGATGAACAGTAGCAAATCATATCGGGTTCTTCCCAGGCCCTCATGTCCCATTATACCGCCATCCACATCAACCACAGCTGGTCGAGTTTCTGTCAACACCGTTCCCAAGCGCCCAATTTCCGGTCCAAGTGGCCTGTCATCGAAGATCTCGCCCAGAGCGCCTCTTCCCTCTTCATCAGTATGCCAACCATCTCCAAGTACAAGCTCCTTGTCAAATTCTCGACCTATTCCCACATCTGTAATTCCCCAGACAGCAACAACAACGGTTCCGCAGTCGGGGACTGCACCAGTGAAAAAACCATCAGCAGCTTCTCCTTCTAGCACACCAGCTGACGCCCGTCCAATCAAAGCGATCCCAATCAAGAAGGATCCCATGGCCACTCTCTTCGTGCCGAAGCACCGTGCATACTCTCAACGTCCAGTCACTCAGCGCCCAGTTTAATTTTCCCATTTCGTCGCATCACTTCACCTCCCCCAGGACTCAACTCCGCCCAGCATCTGTCATTTAGAATATTTGGTGTTCGCCTTGGTGTATGTATACTTACTAGCCTTTTCATTTGTTCATTTTCCAGTCTCTGCATCGCCCTTCCACGTGTGTAATAATTCTTTCCCTCCACCTGCTTTCCCTTGGTTATGTGATCTATTCACCCCCTCATCCCTGCATTATCGTTGATATTATAACCATATCTCTGGGTCTTCCTTCTATTGGTTAATTGATTGTACTACTACACTTCCACGCCCACACGGCTTTAATCTTCCTCTTTCCACACCACCTTAAATGCCCCCGTAAATCCTCTCTTCTTTCTACTCCTTGTTCATGGGCTGTCAATCAATATCATGTCGACACCAGACACAGGGAAAAATGGGAACGAGCTCATGGGATCTTTTTTTTGTATTTTACAATTCGCCGTTGCTCTCCGGCCATTAAGGCCGTTTAGGCCATCGACCGAATATTATCGGTTTCCCCCCTCCCACGCCCCTTCGGGTTTCGCTGGTTCTCCTCAAAATGATAGAAATAAAACAACCGATGCTATTCCTGAGTTTCTAGACATTCCCTACACCTACGGTCATCGTCGATCTCTTTCCTTCCCATAATATAAATTCCTAAACAATCTGTCGTTGAATTTCAAATTACGTGGACAAATGCCGCAAGCAGAACCCGTGAGCGATTCATTCGTGCGTCGCGCTCCGCAAGACATTACGACCGCCCAGACGAAATGACATGCATCATAGCTCGTGGTCTCTCCACTTGGAGCAGCCTTTGTTTGGTTGACGGCTGCTGTGTGTATACATGTGTTAGGAACCGGTGACTAATACTAGTTAAGATATACAGGTGATCTGGTGACCCCCAAGTCACCCAAGGAGAGTCACTTGTTCTCTTGATGATTTTATAGGGATCACTGATATTGTTAACCCGTGTCTACATAGTCGCTGTCACTGCCAGTGACCGGCAGCGCGTGGCACTGTACACATGAGACAGAAGTAAAAACAACGACAAAAAGAAGTGCTTGACTTGATACAGTGATAGCAATTATACTTTACACAAGTTAGTACCCATCAAGCCGAGCTGGCACAGAACAATCAATAGGGGTCAATTCAGCCGGGTAGTATCAGCCTGTCATAGTCCATCCGGCACCTGGGCAGCAGCGGTGGTCCTCTCGACAACCCGAGAACCCAAATCTAGCGAATCACTTGAAACGAGACGAGATCTCATCCGTCTCTACATACATAGATAGATATACAGACCACGATCATCGCTCCCCGAACTGGGAGAACTGGAAAATCTATCATCTCGTGTCGGTTCAAGCTAAAGCCACAAGCAAGCCAATGGCATAACAATACCGAGCGCTCGTGATCACACTTGGTCCACAGAAAGAAGCCGGCCAGACTCGAGTGACGTAGAGAAAGACCATCAAAAAGACGCCCAAGATAATTTCCAATCATATCCCTTCTGTAGAGTCATCTAGAAGTTGGACACCGATTGACAGCTGATGACTATTCTATCCGAAGAATTCTCGCACTGGGACGTACTTAGCCGTCCATTCCAACGCAAGACGTCACAAAAGTCTAATGAGTATGTTCGTAAATGGAACATGCATCGTGATTCATGGCCCAGTTCGCAACAGAGGGAATAAATAAGCAGCAGAAAACTCAGAAAGCTCCTCGGACCCAGAAGTACGTATACATGGGCATGGCTCATTGCGTATTTACGCGCTGTTATTAAGTTTCCGATCAGAATTCTACAAGTTCCAACAACCGTAGCAGAAGCCTGTGGGTGTCCCGGGGGTTGGTCAGTCCTTCCCCGCACTCAATAATTTGAATTTACAATTTATGATTTCAACCCCAGATTCGGATTAATGGGGCTTCCGCCCGCGAGCTCCTGTTCAGTCAGCCCGAGACCCAATGTGCTGGTCAAATAACCAGTTCACGGAGTGGAGGTGCGCTAGAGTTTCGACAACATGTATGACCGTACAATAACTACTAACTATAGCCATGCAAAATATGAGCTGGTGAGAGGCAGAGGGCAATCAAACAAAACGTACGTTAGAAAGAGAGCCGCGGGTTTAAGAAGAAAAAGGGAAATATAATGGAGGATGAAGCGCTTGAGCCGTGTCATGAGAGTTAGTGGAGTAAAGTTGTATGCGGAAATATACTATAGAACAACATGAAATGAAGGAATAGTTGAGGGTTGAGCAAGATGCAAAGTGGGCCGTGTATCAATGATGATGGATTGTGAGGGGAGGTAGTGTAGGGGGATGCGAAAGCGGGAGAGGAAGGGGTATGAATAAGGCATGCCAAGACGCGCAGTGGGAACCATGAGCTGGGTGGAGAAGGTCCATTAACTAACAAAAAGGTAGTGAGGAGTATCACCACAAAACCAACTCGAGTCACCTCCGCGCGCTCGAATCAGCACCACCCGAACCTGACGACTCTGCAACTGCCGCCTCCTCACTGAGTCCAATACCAACACCAGTACTACTCAACCCACCCCCATCCCATCTCTGCCTCGCCACGCTCTTCCCCTTCCCCTTCCCATTCGACACCACCCCCGATCCCGACCCTGACCCTAAACCCAGTCCCGAACCATCTATACTACGCCGACCTGGAGGTATAGGCGCCTCCCATATCCGCACCGTATTATCATCCGAACACGACGCAAACATCCTCTCGTTTCTTGGGTTCCACGCAACCGAATTCACACTCCCATCTCCGTGTCCAGCCAACTCTTCCAAAAGCGCACCGGATTCACGATGCCACACGTACACTTTACTATCTGTTAGGTTTGGTTTGGTCACGCAGCCAACCAGAAACGAGGTGGGAGTAATTAGTACCAGGTCAAGTTATCTTCGAGCCAAATTTAGGAAGGAAGAAGAGGGGGGAGAGGAATTTTTGGATGGTGGGGTGGTATTAATAGACCGGATAAACGGGCAATGAGACGGGTGTCCCATAAGATAGCATGGAAGTGGACGTGGACGTAGATGTGACAGGTAAGGTGTAAAGTAAAGTAAGAAAAGAAATGGAAGGATGGACAGAGATAAAGATAACAAAGATGAGCAACAGGTACGAACCTTCACTTCCGCTTACAACAAAGTTGCCATCCACCCCACCAAAACAGCTCCGGATGACATGCCGTCCTTGTTTCTGCCCTGTATACTTTCGTGCCACGCGATTCGTATCTAGGTCCCATAGCCGGATTTCCTAACGTAGCCAAAATCGAGTCAGTAAAACCTTAGCCCGCGGTGATACAAAGGCCCAAAACCCGGATTCTCACATCTGGAGCTAGGTTGATAAGGGCATATCGCGAATTTTGTGATATCTTGACACTCGTAAGTTCACCTTCTAGGGCAACCGTGCTGCGCGCGCGTGAAGAGAGAACATAACCAAAAGCGGAAAAGCAAATTCCGAAGCGTCGGCCAATCCTCAGATCAAACTTCTTCAATCACAAAAAGAAGAAAAAGCCCACTCACAACTCTGGGTGTTTCGTTGCCAGATCATAAATGATCATCTTGTTATTGCCATTCTTGCCCCCACCATTATTACCACTGTGATTGACGGCACCAACAGCACTGGCACCAGCACCAGTACCAGTACCGGCCGAGCCGGCGCCTGCTGTTGTGGCTGGATCACCGCCGGCGCTGGTCTGGACCCCTGGTCTTGATGGCGACTCGAGTGGCGGGGGATTACGATCCATACCAATTGTGACGAGACGGGTGAAGTCGGACGTTATAGCGAGATCGGTCACTCGAATCGGTGTCATTCCCCATGACTCGTGAAGCTTTCCGTCGGCATTCTATAAATAATTGATAATGAGACATGTCAGTCAGTCCAGTTCAAAAATATAGTAGGCCGATGGGAGGGGGCACTGGGAAGGTCCCCAGGAAGTCCAAAGGAAGTCTCGTGTTCTCCCAGGTGACAAAAGACGGCAGAATAAAAAGTCGATTTCTCACCCAATGAATAATTTTGCAGTCCAGGGCACTTGATATGAAACCAGAGCCATCAGGAAGCCACGCCAGCGCAGTAACAGTCTCCGTATGTTCGGTCAGGGTCTCGATGCACACACCAGTCTGTACAAGCCAATTAAAAGGGACAGACAATCAGTAAATTATGATTGATGAGGCCCTGAGGCGAGGGATTGAGAACCGACCTGCGCATTCCACATCTTGATATGGTGTTCCGCACTCGTCAACAATATTGCATCGTCTAGTGACCACGCAAGACAACCGACGGGATATTGATGTTCGCGTAGCATCAGGTGTGTTGACCACTCGTGAATAGGAACACCAATATCTGTAGAAACCTGTTCGAACCACAATAGCAGTCAGTAACCAACGAAACCCCCAAGACAACGAAAACAACAACATACCCCCGTTTTCCAAATAATAGCAGTCTTGTCCTTCCCACAAGTTGCCAGATACGTTCCATCGTGGCTCCACTGCATATTCCACACCTCGTCTGTATGCCCTTGCAAGATAGTTGTCGTTGTGTTTGGGAAGTCCGATTTATTACAATGATGATCAGTGTACAATGAAAATGTTGATGACTCTAGCGGTGAATTGTGATATACACATCGTGAATGTTGGTATTCTCGTGCTTGATAGAGGAGAGTGGAGAGGCGCCGTTGGGGGATCATGACGGAGGAGGGAATATAGTCTGTAAAAGCAAGACAAAATTCAGTTCCGGACAAGGGAGCATAGAATATAGACGCACCCTGAAGGTCGTCAAGTAACTGATGTCGCGATGACCCAGATGCACCGTCCCAACCGGTCCGTTGCCGTAGTTCTTCAGGATCAGAGCACATGAGAAGGCTGATAGCAAGGAGTTGTTAGAAAACAAGACGCTTATCGCGGGAACAGAACAACGCGCAACACCTACCTAGATAACGTGTGTAGTTGTTCAGCCCCATTATTCATAGGCGCGAGATCGTTTCTGAGAACTTGGAGTGCGGCCGTCGTCTTCTTGGCCTCAAGCAGTTCCAAATACTTCTGCTGGTTTATCAAAAAGCGTGCATCCTAAGCGACACGAATCAGAACGACTCTGCAGCCACGCTACAAACGGAAACCTCACCTCAAGTGACCCCTCTTCATCTCCACGGAACAAACGCGATAGAGTAACCTCAGCCTTGGACCAGAGACCATCAAGAACATAATGCCTGAACTGCGATACGTCCAGCGACTCCATCGAGTACCCAGACTCAGCTTCAAGCGTCGCAGCAGACTCACTAAGAACAACCAAGCAAGTCAGCAAAGGAAGCCAAAAACAGTATCACAACGCAGCGCAACGCGAACATACATATATCCAACATCCCGCAGACTCTGAATAACAAGGCGAACAAATTCCTCTCTATCCACAAACGAGTCCTCGTATAGCAGAGTGCCGGGCAATTTAACCGCCGCGACCGCTGGAGCCTTGCCATGCTTTGTCACTCCGTTCCCGGTCCCATTGCCCAACATCAACCCTGCACCCCCCGCCGAACCATTCGCAGCAGCAGCAGCAGCAGCAGCAGCAGCGCCAGCGACTGACGCAGGCGGCGGCAATACTACGCCATTCCCATTCGTCGCCATACCGATAATGGACCGACCATTCGTCGGAGGCATACCATCCATAGCAGCGCCTGCTCCAGAACTGGAACTTGGGCCAGCGGGGTCGGACAAAGCTGAATTGTGGTCAGATTCTGAGAATCTCATGAGGTGGGAGGAAGAGGGATCGGAGGTGTTTGTGGTTGTGGTTTGAAAGTTTAGAGCTGGGGATGGGCAAGTGTCGAGTCTCTGTCGCTTGCGAGCCCTGGAGAGTTCGGGGTCTGCCGCGGACGGGGGGAGGTTGGTGGGAGCGAGGAGAGGGCTGTTAAAATACTGACCTGGGTGATGGGTGTTCGAGTCTGAGTGGTCGAGGAGAGATCTGGGGCGGGTGGCTGGGACGAGGCTGGGGGACGACGTGCCTCTTTGGTCAGCAGGGGATTCCAGGGCAGAGGGAGGGTGAGCTGGGGGATGGACCTCCCGGGGGCGGATATGGGATGTAGGAGAATCAATTGTTGCGAGCTGCTCAGGACACTGTGGTGGTTGTGGATCACTCTCCAGCCGTCCTCAGGGCATCTCCTTCGCACGAAATCACCCGCTTTTAGAAATTCAATTAGTCTCGCAGTCCTTGCAATCGATACACGTTGCCCCATGACTCATTCAAACATCAACTGCGTGCATTGGTATGATGTACTATACGACAGAACTATGGGAGATCGAGATGCGAGGCCATGTATGGATGATGCGTAACTAGATAAATTGCCCAACTTGAACGAACAACCAACACTCTCCTGTCAAATCCGGAGAATGCTCGAGAAACAAACAGAAAAAATGATGTTCGATATAATATACTAGAATAATTGCGCTTTCATGAAACAAAGATGGGTTGGCCGACAACGAACGAGAAGAAGAAACTAAAAGGGGTAATTGCGATAACAACGACATAGCAAATTTTGAGGATGCGAGCGGTGATTAGAACGGACGACAGTGGCATGACGAGACGAGACGAAGCTTGCTGATTGCTGAGAGACGAGTGCTGAGTGATGATTTTCCAAATGGTACAAAAAAAAGTGGGGTGTCCTGCAGGATATTTTGCGACGAGTTTTGGTGGTGAATAGAGTCCGCGGTAGGACTTAATTTTGATGATGATGGCTGATTTTTTTTTAATAATGAGCGACAAAAGCCGCCCAAATCAAGTCTGGAAAGAGAAGAGTATGCCCATCTAAAGGGGGACACGCCCAACGAAGCCCAGACTGCGTTCTCGTTCTCGATCTCGTTCTCTTCCAATCAGACCACTCCGTCCGCCCCCGTACCCGGGTGCCTGCGTTGAGAATCCGATGCCGTCGAGCTCCTGGACGCGAGCCCGTCCGCGCGGTTTTTCACTATTCCTGCTGCCAGACTGAGATCTATCAAAAATCTCGGCTTGACGCACGGCGGCTAAAGTGCGGCCACGATCTTCCATCCCAATTAATACCTTCGGAGGTGGCGAGCTGTTCCTCCGGACTGTCGTCCTGCCGCGAATGGGCTGTCCAGGCACTGACGACCAGTCAGCGCCCTCCCTCCCGTCATATCGGGGACGTGAATCCCGTTCGACAATGCGCGGGAGGAGCTCGGTTGGTGGCTGACGTCCCCTGGAACGAGAACGGGAGATGGAAGAGTCTGAGCGGTGACTGCTGCTGGACTCATCAGGGGCACGACGGCGTCCCCTTGGAGTAGTATGAACAGACGCTGGCGGGTTATTGCCAGAAACCTGGGACGGTCGCGACGCAAGGCCCATCTTAGGAGTAGGGGGAGAAGGACGCTGGGCTACAGTGTGGCCAGACGAGGAGGAGACGGGTGACGATCGCGGGTCTTTTTTGCCTGGCGAGTTGAACTGCAGCAAAGAAAAGCATGCCGGTAGGCTCGCACGATTACGAGCTCGTTTCGTCTTGCCTGCATCTAGGTTAGGCTTGCTCCTGTCGGATCCCTTCTCCGAGGGAACGTCACTTTCCTCCGTATCCAAATTTTCTCGGGATGATAAGCCGAGGTCAGAAAAGGCTTCGTCGTCTTCGGTCGATGAATGCGAAGGATGAGGGGCACTCCTTGGAATGCCTCGCACGTGTCCAGAAGATGATGAGGTGGAGGAGGACATGCGTCGATGGACATGGGGTACGGTGGAGTGGTTATTGGTACCAGATGGGCGACGGGTATACTGCAGGGCTGAGGGCTTGAGAAGGTATGCAAAGCCAAGTTGTTTGGAGATGCCATCCTGAGCTAGCTCAGATCCATCGGAGCATTCAGCCCGAACAGCGATGCTGACATTGTCGTCCTCGTCGTCGGTGCCTATGCCGGACCAGGCTACAGAGGAAGCTGACGAGGGAACCGAGTATGGGTCACGGTTTCGAATGTTTTTGAGTGCAGAGCCAAGGGCGGAAGGCATGAGCGGTGGCACCTCGCTGCCATTGGCATAGCCTAGGTGGGGAGAGGAGAGAGCACTACTGGAAGAGGAGATGGATGGTGAGGTTGCGTCGCGGCCTTGGCAGTCGTCGCTGCAATATGCTGACCTGGAAGGTAATGAAGATTGGAACTGGGAGTGGAGTAGGGAGTAGTGAGAGCATACCCGTAGTCGAAGAGGTGCTTGCCACAGGCCAGGCAGATTTCCTCGAACATAGCGGCGAGTGCAGAGTCTCGGATGAGGACGGAGGACACGACAGTAGCAGTGACCTGGGCGGATGATGAGACGGGGGACCAGGAACAAGAGAATCAGAGCTTATATAGGGAGATCCTGGGAGGTCGCAACATTCGCAACGGAAAACGAATTTTGAAATCCCTTGAAATGCCCATTTTGTCCAATTTAGCCTCATGTCACATTCCGTCACACACGTGATGCTCCCAAGCATAATGCTGTCACAGGCCCGACTCGTCGATATATCCAGATTACTCCCAATTCACTCCGGGTCACAGGCACACCGAGGACCCCGTGCACCCATCACCTGTCGATCTCCTCTGCACACCACAACCCCGGTCTTGGTCACCGATAGGGGGGTGTCTTTGCAGAACTTTTGCGTCCCAATCCCCCTCCAATTTCTGTAGTATTCTGCCACACATCACACGTTTGCCCTGCATTCGACATCAGATGACTTGTCAACTCACTCCTCTTTGCGAGCTAACTAAACACCGCAAACGTGTGGCGTGCAAGTCCGCCACGTTCTGGCCCGTCTCCTTTCATTCTCTAGTCGTATTCTTGATCACTAGTTACCTGTGCTCCCTGCAGCAAAATAAATATCTATCTTCCTATTTTGGCATCCGTGACAAATGTGACGCGCCCTTCCGCACTGCGCCCCAGAGTGGGAAGAACGGGCAACGTCATGTATGAATCAGATTGTGAGCTCTGTTGCCATACCAATTCAAACTCACAATATATTATCATAGATCCAAGCACGCAAACCTGTTCTCCGATGGCCTACTTGTCTATGAATCTTCCCGTCCCCAACCTATCCAAATCTCACCATCCCGCGTCGGACAATGCTGCTTTTTCTCCGATCTCACTCCACAACCCCTCCCCTACCCAGATCACCTCTCCGCCCTCTTCCACACCCTTGACCTCGTGCTACAGCAGGGGCCACCCTTTCAGTCATGACATTTGACACGCAGATCTCCTCTATATGTCTTTTGTATATTCACCGCTCCAGTCCTCGCGGTCCCAATTTATAATTACGGCCTTCCCATGCAAAACCTCCCAAGGCCATCCTGCCGATGTGTCTCTGTGTACCCTTCGGGCGGATATTTCCGTCGACGCCACTTTTCTGATCATGGCGAGAACCTATGTCATGCTTCTCTCATAGCACACATATAATCTGTGTCAGTGACGCAAATGATTGAGCCACTTTATATGATGCGGCACACAGCACAGTGGAGCAACACTGAATGTCGATTCACCATTTCCCGCCCACTTCTTCGTCGCAGCATGACCACCAATCACTCCATCATCTAACCCTCTTTAATTTAGAAACTTCCCCCGATCTAGTTCACTCACCCACGCTAGGTAAGTATGTATGTCAGATCGAGACCCCTCGCACACACGCCCGTCACTGCTCGAGTACCTCTTCGACCAAAAGTCTACCATCCCGAGTCAAATCTACTCTAGACGCATCTTCTCCCGCTGCATAACAAATCAGGGAGACGATCGTGTCATCATCTACCATTTTTTCACTTTCATGTGGGCTCGAGTTCTTATCTCATGAAACCCACCCGAACCTATCCCGCCCCACCTCCGCAATCTAACAACAATCTCATTCCCGCTACATAATATTCGTTCTTCTATTTGTGATGATGAGCTCTTATGCTGGTTCAAATATACTTCACTATTCGACTTCGACTTCGATTCTCGGATTTTCTCCGAACGCGATCCACGAGACCTGTCTCCTGGCCTGTGGGGGCAATCGAATTACTGAACGCCACCTTCTAGTGCACGGCGGGGCTTTGGATCTCCTAGGCAATCCCCCCCTCCCCCGCCCACAAACTTACGAAAAGCGGCGATTGATGCATAGTCGCGGAATCAATGGGGCAAGGCAATTATTTTATCCTTCTCTCTCGCCTTATCGGTCTTAACTCCCGACCCAATGCTGTTGAATTTCTGGCTAATCAGAACCCTCTCCCATATAACATGAAGGTTCTACCTTAGCGCCGCAAATCGTCAACACCATTCGTTCTTCTATCAGTCTCTTAGAATGTTCCATGACTAGAACTCAGCACCCGTTTGGTATCTAAGGTAGCTCATGGTTCAGGAGCAAGGATTCATTCGTCTAGGACTATCCTAGTCGGAGAACAAAGGGGCATCGGCTGCTAATGTAATATGATCATTGGAATCGAAGCTCGGCGTTAATTATAGGACAATGGACGAACATGCTCTCGATGGGATGATGCAGGCAGTGAAGCTCTTACAAGTTATTGTACTGGTTGTTCCACGTTCGATGCCAGCGTCCCCCCGTCAATTACTTTCATTCTGATGCTGGTTCTCTACGGTTCTATTCTATTCTATTCTGCACTGCCGTCGCTCGCTCGCTGTTATCTGCTATTGTGATAGTGTGATGGTTTCCCTAGGGTACAGCGGAGCGCTTCTGTACCCCTGGAAGGGGCATTGCCATATATGCAAAAAGAACTCTAGTGAGTCATGCTTGCTTGCTCAACAGCACAACTCCGCTGAACCAGAAAGGTACTCCCAAAAGACCGCCCTCGCAGCAACTGCACGCACGTAGCGCCGATGAAGCGCTTCCAAAAGATCGAGTCCCATTGTTCTGTAACACGGTCCTCGGGCCCCGGAGGCGATGATGTCGTACAACGTTTGTCCTACTACAAGGTCACACTCTTAGATGGATGTCGTTATTATTCGTAGGATTACCCATCTTGTTAACCATAAGGATCATCGTGTTTAGGTCACTTCTGGTCCCACCCCCCATTGTATTCAATCAGGTCCCATTCAACAAGGTGTGCCACGCCATGGGACATGTCCCCCTGTCAGATATTGTCAGATATATGATGCCACAGAAATGATGAAGCTGTTATATACGAGTCATGTGTCTCATGTGTTCCGCCTACAAGGGCTTTCTGAATGTTTTGCGGAGAATCCATCCTGGTTGGGCCTATGCGAATTGAATACTCCAAGAGTGGATAGCACACCGCCCCGGTACTCATGATACTTAGCCAAGGTGAGGAGGTTCCGATCGTAATTATGCCTAGTTTGTAGAAAACCTTAATGGCCCAAGAGCTGTTCAAAACTGGAGGGGAAAGATGAGTAATCCAGGACCTGATGACACCCTTATTCTTTCGACGCCTGTTAATTCCAAAATCTTCTGACAGAACTTAGGCTGTGCTTGATACCGAAGATGTACACTCTAATGTGACCCGCTCACGGCAAACAGCTCGGCAACGGTAAACAGCGCAAAAGCTAACAGTTAAGCGGGATTTGTCAACATCGCAAGATGGACATTTCATTCACTAGTAAGCAGGTGATCAATAAGGAAGCAGAGATGGGTTAGAGCATTATGTTAGCTTGTTATTCCCCAATGTATTGGCAATGATGACCCGGTCTCATGGGAGAAATGCCAAAAAGTCAAAAGGCTACAGCCCTCAAAAGCCGCAAACACGCTGCAAAGGGGTCTGAACTTGTCTTGGGAAGGTATGGGAGGTACGAGTCATGTTACCTAGTTTGAGTGATACCATATACAAACACCATCAGTGACTGTTGGCGAAAGAGGTGTGGAGTCGGCGGAGGTGACCAATATTTTTGACTTCAGGTTCGGTAATGAATGATCGCAGTCATTTTCGTCTCTACGACGTTCACTCCATTCTTGCTTCTTATCGTTACCACACCTCCCATTGTCGAGTCCGCGACGATTAACCTGCTTGCCAAGAACGTTCGTTGGAGCTTTACTGGCTTCGCGAAGATGTAAAAGCAGGCATTTGGGGAAATCAAAAATTAGGATGCGTGTAACTGCTATGGTACTCGAGCCGAAGTATGGGAAACCCAACAATAGGTTGCGGACCGTCCGAGTGACAACCGTCTTGATAAACCTGGAAGGTCGTGAGGTCAGACGCACTACATCAGACTGTATCCTGTCAATGAGACAGCCCCAGGTTTCGGAAGTCGTCAATCGGACGGAGCCTTCGGAAATAGCACCCTCGTATCCCACCATTCCAGAGAGCAGTTCAATCGGCCGTCGTCGGATACAGGTTACCGTGAGCAAGATCCTTCAGATGTGGGCAAATGTTTCAATAAATGACGCCAGTACTACTACGAGCAGGTCCTCCGAGTCATCTCCGATCCGGGTTTCTAGAATCTTCACGGGAAAAGAGACAAACAACTCACTGTCGCCAATCATTTCCTCGAAGCAACCTCCGATTGGCATGGGAATTTTGTCTTGTTTTTCTTTGATTTCTGCGGCATAAAATTTTCAGGCCACATCAAGAAATCACTCACCACTCATATGATTGTTAAAAATAGCCCCCCGGGGCCGCTGTGAGGGTTCTGACGTCCCGCGCAGCGCAAGCCATTAAATACTATCGTATTGAGTTTGATTATCCGAACGCATGTGCACCTCCCGAGCGGGTTATTGCACTGTATGGTAAGCGTCGCCACAGACAGAGGGATATTTGCCGGCGGTCCAGTCCACGACTCCAAGCCCATTCGATCTACACAAGATCAAACGTTCGCACCATATGAGATCCTCCACTCCCGCGACCTTTTCGCAATTACTATGAACCTGTGGGTCCAAAGTATGTCGGAGTCATGTCCTCGGCCCTAATTCGGAATCGGTACCAGCCCCGCACTATTGTGACGAAAATATTGGCAAATTTTCAATTATAATCATATTGCACAAATATTCTGGTCAATGGTCACTCTCGTAGCTTTGACGACCGAAAATGGGGCGAGGCGATCCTGAATGTGGACCCCGGAATAATTGAGAGGAAGGTGACCTGAGGTGACAGACCCATCCCTCCGGTAACTTGAAAGATGATGGTGGCACGCTGCCGACACGAGATCTCGTTGGGAGTGTCAGTGATTCTCCAATACCCAAGCCACGCGATAGCCGCCCACCATCAATTGCCGGCACAAACCTGACTGATATTGTGCTTAAACCTCATCATCTGAATACGACTAAGACGACTTCTTGGGCTGAGCGCATCATTAAAACAATTAAAGCAAGACGTGAAGATGAGGCCATATGGCCTCATTCTGCTTTCTTCCTTGAGTGGGATCCCGCCCTACGTTAACTGTACGTTTACTTCATCCGCATGACATGAATTGAATAGCGATTACAATCTGGTTCTACTCTAAAAACCGTTAACCATCCAGACGACACAATCCATCACATAACCACTAGACTAGGTCCGTAAGGAGAGTCGGCACGGAGAGGACAGAACAGCGATCAGAAAGTGTGTCAGGTGGTCTGTCCCTTGTCAAAGTGTCTAGTAATGAAACGCCCGAGCTCTCCAAGAGTATTTGCCCCAACCAAGTACCGCTAAGGTCGCAATCCTCCAAACTCCATCTACAGCATAAACTGCGCAAGGAATCAATCCGTTTTGAGAACAAATCAAGGACACCTTAACGCTCATGAGGAGCGCCCTCCCAAAAATTATCGAGATTAAATGTATCCTCTCCAACGAAAAGAGCGAAAGTACAAAATTAGAAAGCAACATAAAACACGTACGCAGGCATAAGCGCGAAGAAAATGAAGAAAGAAACCCGCATACAATCCACCGCCACACCCTCCGCAACTCACACCTTCATATCGGACCCTCGTTCCGCAGACGGAGTTTCTGGCAACCGAGGCTCTAGCGTCGATTCCATTCGAGGTGACCCAATAGGCGTCCTCACCTCCTCGGTATGGCCATTTTGGCGCGTCAACGATGAGGCTCCATCAAGTTTTCCCTGGATTTCGGTAGCATTGTCAAGGGGTGGTGGAGACGCGCTGAAAACACGATCCGGTATAACAGGCGTCGTAGACACGTTCAATGGCAAATTACTCGTCGAAGACGCCTCGCTTGAGAGGGCCAACGTGCTCATGCTCGCTAATGCATTCTGCATAAAGATGCTTCCCGTGGGTGATTTGGCCGGTAGCGGTGGAGGCGGAGGGGTGGAGGTCGATGTTCTCGGACTCGCAGCAGTCTGGTTTGGGATTGGCAAAGCCTTCTCGACGGCTTTATGGGTATTATTTGTGATTGTGCTCGACCGCGATAATAGTCCCTTTAGGCGCTGATTTGCCGTCAGGGTGTTGGAACGTGTCGGTGTGGTCACAGGTGTGGGGGGCACGTTCGCACGTGGGACCTGTTTCTCAGAAACCACGGTCTCAAGCATTCCCATAGGTGCCATAACATTTTTGAGTCCCGAGAGTTCCTTATGCAGGAACTTGGCATCTGTGAGTAACCTGTATGATTCAATGAGGTATTTTATAAATAACACCCCAAAGTGTTGTGAGAGGGGTGGTCACGAAGAAGCCAAGAGTGCACGAAAGAGGAGCGTTGGCCAAGATGGAGAAAAAAAACATTCAAATCATTCAGCATGTGATCTCAGACACTGAGTCTCGTGATGGAGACAATCCTTACCTGGCTTTTGCCTCTAGGTTTGGGAGTTCGATTTTCCCGTACACCTCCGCCAAACGGTGATTGATTCCGGCGAAAACTGCTGCCATCACATACTACGCAGCGTGACGACAAAAAAGTATCATTAGTATCGTCATCACCGACGCAAGGAAAACCACGCCAAATTTAACTCGCAAGTCAAGAAGATATTCTCAGAGAGAAAGAAGGGGTGTCAGGAGTCCAACAAAGCTCCTGATCTCT
Organism: Macrolepiota fuliginosa MF-IS2; assembly: GCA_015584085.1. Lineage (NCBI taxonomy): Eukaryota > Fungi > Basidiomycota > Agaricomycetes > Agaricales > Agaricaceae > Macrolepiota > Macrolepiota fuliginosa. The sequence goes on along the minus strand of MU151190.1, from coordinate 40,772 downwards.
GCCACAAGAAAGCCGACAGGATAAAAGGACACAAAAATGGCGCATTCTCACCTCAACAACCGCCGCAGATAAATACCTCGAGAGTACCTTGTGCAGGGTGACAGTTTCCTTGACCAATGTTTGCATGTAGGTATTAACACCGCCATCACTCGGCTGGCTCCAATCTATCGCCTAGCGGAAATCGCCAAACCATTGTTAACGTCAGGGAGAAAAATTAAGCCATGGGCAAGCGCGAAACACCAAGTACGAGTTGTAAATATCGCGATCAGTTCCACGTCTCGGCACAACACAAGAGGAGGCGATTCATACCTTTAGGGATTCAATATGAGCAGTCAACCTGTCACCCATGATCGAAATGAGTTTCGCGTGAATCTCGGTCTGATGCACTTGATAGTCCTATTCATATTCCAGAAGGTCAGCATCCGGGTACAAAATAGTCGCAGGCCCCAGCAAAACGGTGGATACGAAGCGAGCGAGCGAGCTCCAAGAATAAATCATAAAAGTTAGTGTGTTAGCCTTTGAGGAATGGCTGTGTGTGATGTTACGCGCCACAATGACAGCGAGAGAATGCATGGAGCGAGGGAGCGCGATGGTTGCCCGAGCTAAACCTTCGCTGCAGGTGTGACCGTCTTCTCCCTGAGATGGCGTAGTGCCCACTCGCACACAAATGCTAACCCACAAAAACGCAACGCCATTGACAGAAAGTTGCGTCACGAAGGCGCAAAAACACGTTATACTATAAGAATAGCAAGAAGATGTGTCAAAGCGCGTAACAGGGAATGTGCGGGGTCGTGATGGCCTTCCGTAATATACGGATCCTATCAGATTGCACCAGAATTGCCACACCTTCGACGTGCAGAATTCGAGAAGAACACGAAGGACAAGGATATAACGACGAGACAGACCAAACGGACTCACCCTCTTGAGTTTATCAAAATCGACCAAGAGAACCGCTTCGGCCTGGTTCAGATGCCTCCTAAATGTCTCTCGCACGTATGGCACCAACTCCGACACAACGCTCAACGACTGCGATGCCAAAGCTAAATGAAAAGAAGACAGGATCATCAATACCGCATTCACCCAAAACAGACCTCGTGATGGTTCAAAAAGAGCAAAGGCAGAAGTGAGCCAGAGACTCGGATACATGGGAAACGCCTATAATTCACAATACTCATGTGGCTGGGCGGGGAAGGTCCGCGGTGAATGAGTGAAACGAAATGTGGCACACCACCACTTCGGCCAATTCCCTCCTTCCCTCTCCAGAAGAACAAGGAGAGATGCACCGAAACGGGAATCAGGAATGAAAAACAGGGGGGGTCCGGTATCATAAATGACGAAAAACGAAGAACGAACCTAAGTGTTTTGCGGTGATATGCTTCAACCCTGCACTCCTCATGGCGCCCGCACCCAACACGAGTTGACACGTCCGCGAATTGAACGTCATAAGAAATTCAACGACTTTACTGATCGTATCCTTCGTCAGTGTGCTAGTAACACGACCCCCCCAAAAAATCAGATCAAAGGTAACAAGAGTGCGAGAGGTCCATCCGTACCTGAGGTTGACTACAATCTTGAGGTAATCAACGAGGAGAATCAAGACCTCCGCAGTCGCAGCGACAATGTAATACGACCTATCCTCAATCTTCAGATGTTTCGGGTTACCCTTCGCCGACTTGTTTGCTCCCGAAATCAACACCGTCCCCGGGTCACTCAACTCTGCATAACTCTTCGTCGACGGTAATATTCGCACACCCCCACCCAAAGTCGGAGAAGTCGAATTCGACTTTACAGGTGAATGAGCAACACTTCTCCCATTCCCACTTCCCTTCCCATTCACCCCATTCATCATAGCCCCCAGACCCCCAAACACAACCCCCTCAACCTCAATTCTCAACTCCTCCGCATCCATTACGGCACACTTGACCAATATATCCACAATATCCTGCACCTCCCCTCCAACCTCCACCTGATTCCACGGCTCATCCAAAACGACCCTCGCACACCGCTCAATCCTCCCCTGATGAAATTTACTTAGATACACCGACGCTTGGCGGAGCACGACACCCCGGAGACCGATAATCATACGTCTGCAGATAACTTCGCATTTGACAACGAAGGACATGGAGTCAATGTAGAGTGTAAGGAAGGAGGGGAGCGGGAGGAGGGCGTGCGTTTCCGTGCGGGCGTGGAGGAGCTTTGAGCAGGTTGTGTGAGAGAGTTCGGTTGTTGAGGCGAGGAGGTCAATTAAGTCTTCGGTGATGTTGAGGGACGCTGTAGCTTTTTTGGATGTTGAAGGTCTTTTCGCCAAGGTCGTTCTGAGGAGTAGAATTCAGGAGGGGGAGATTGTAAAGGAATGTGTATGCTTACTGTATTGATTCTAGTAGGTCGTTGATAACATTATTTTGGGTTTGGATGCCCTCGATTAGTGCCAGGAAATGCTGGTACACCCGTTGTAGTATCGGCATGAACTCTGTATGTTGCATGCTTTTCAGGTGCTGTATTAGGTTCGTCCTGGGGCAGGGCAAAATTCAGCTCAGGGAAAGCACTCAAAGCAAAATACTCACCTGTTTTCCTCCTTGTCTTCATCCCATTCTTTATCAAACCCACTAACCGCCCCTTTCACCACACCTTTCACCTCACCCAGGACAAATTCTCGCCAACTCAATATTGCATCCCTAAGCCCTCTTGTCCGTACCAAGTTCTGCAACGAAGGCTTTAGGCGGTCCTGCAGGCCTTCAACCTTCTCCTTATCGCCCGCGTTCCCATTTACTTTTACATCCGGCGTCCCTTGCGAACGACTAATGCGTTCTTCCAGGTCATGCCTTAAAACCACAACCATTTCCTGCGACAAACTTGTCGCAATCTCCAACGTCAACACACGCAAGTGATTCGGCAGCTCCGAAAACGCAGCAAGTCCAGACAGAGGGAAGCCAAGCGTCTTCTGCTCCTGTTCTTGTGTAATCTGTCCATCCTCCGACTCCTCGACCATCGTCTCCAACCTTCCATTAACCTCCCTCCTTTCCTCCTCACTTTCACCCTCCCACATCCTCTCCAAGGCTTCTACAACACCCAATGCCTCGCCATATTGCCCAGCACCAACCAACCCCCTCGCAACCTTTGTCATCTCAACGACGCCGCCCACACCCCTTACCGCATCCTTCACATTTTGCACTCTCCCCACCTCCCCACACTTCCTCACAACCTCCAACCCCTTCTTCGCCGTCTTCTCATCGACATCTTTTAGCAGGTTTCGTAATCTCGCAATGCGGTCGAGACAGACGTCAGATTCGGATTGAAGCTCTTGGAGGTTTGTAAGGGCAGCAAAGAATGACGTAGAGCGGATGGATATTTCGCGCACGAGGTGTTGCTCGACTGTATCCGCATAGTGCGAGAATTTGTCAAGGAGAGGTGGGGTATGTGAGAGGGAGGACATGGGGTCGGTTATATAGTCCATTGGAGTAGGTGCGGATGATGAGGCATTTATGGATCTAGATGATGACGTTGTGGCCTGAGTAGGTGTTGTTGGTGAAAGCCTCGAATTGGCATCATCAGGCTGTTCAGCGACTTTAGCAAATATCACTGGATCCGCGAGGTCGAATGCTGGTTGGAAGAAGACAGATGGAACAGTTTCGAGTGGTGGGATTGTCCGGGATGTGGCGGACGTGGGTGTGGGTATGACGGATGCTCGCCGGGAGGGCGCACCAGCTATAGGTGTGAGCTGGGCAGAATCGGAGGCTATAGATGCACGAGGGGTGATATTATCATCACCGTGCTCTTGTGAATCGAGCTGCGCTTGGCCTTCCCGTCCCAGTCTATTATTCCGCTCGAATCGTTCCCACTCTGGTGCTATTGCCCTGAGATATGAGTCGAAATCCTTGCGGCGGACGCGTGGGAGGTCAGCTGGAGGTACAGCTGGAAGCGATGAATGTGCCTTTGGAGGGTCCTGCTTCTTGTGTGGGTTATTGAGTACTGTGGATATTGCTGAGGATTGTTCGTGAGTACATGGTTTGGTAGGATGTAAGTTGACTGTTTGGCGTACCATGGAACCCGTGCTTTGAGCTGCTCCATTCATTAGGCAAAGCCCCGAGTGTGAGAGACGTCGTAGATGTGTTCAGCACTCCCAGAGGAAATGGTGTCGGTGTAGGCGGGTTAAAGTAATCCGCGCCTCTGCCCTCGGTAGTACCAGACACGCTTTCGGGCCCTGGCCTTCGGGTAGAGGGGTCCCATGTGAATCTATAGGGCCGGGCAGTGGGTATGTGGTCTGCTGTGGGAGTAGCAGGGCGCGAAGGCGTGTCTGAGAGGTCTGACATATAGCTGGTGGAAAGAGAGGTGTTTGAAGTGACAAATAATAACTAGTTTCCTTTTTTGACAAACCGACAGCTGGACTTGTCCTTCCACAATGCCAGAGTCGAGCACTCGGATTCCAGCCCCTCTCGCTGCTTTCTTTGCAAGATTCCCGCTGGCAACCCACCCCCGCATCCCTCTCCCGCAGAACAACTACCGCCCAGTCCACTCGGCCACCCTATGGCTCAGCCCACCGCTCGGCTACAGCCCTTCCTCTGACGGCGCTGCATCCTCTCCCGTGTCCTCGCCCACAGTGGACTATATACCGAACCTCCTCAGCGCAGACGTCGAATGTCTCAAATGGCAGGCGTATATTGCACTGCGCGGGCTCAAATCCGTTCGCGTCAGGTTTGATGTGTCGTCGGATGGCGCTCTCGAGGGCCGTTTGCCAAATTTACACGTACCGCTTTCGGAGGCTGTTCTGCCTAAGGACAAGGAGTCAAAGAAGGACGACGAGGATCGCGATGGAGAACTGCTGGCCGCCCAGATGATCCCTACCTGGGTGGATGCGAAACTCGGCTTGGACAGTTCTGCAGATGCAAATGAAGGTTACGCCGACGAGACCGCGCGGGATGAGAGTAGAGCCTGGGTATCGCTACTCGAAGACGCGGTTCATGCTGCTCTGGTACGTGTTCTCGCTGATCGACACTAGTGCTTAAAAGCTCACCATGAACAGATTCTAGCTCAACCGAAACCCTCATACCTGTACACCCTGCTTTTTCCTCAAAACAAAACAGAACCAAGCCCTCTCGCCTCGCTATTAACACCGCCCCCAGCACCCCTCACCGGATATTTCTCTCTTTTACCGCCATGGGGAACCCGGATCTCCAGGTCTGCAATCATGACACAATACCGCGAAGCTATCGGGGCTCTCTCTGAACGCCTTGGTACAGACAAGTGGTTCTTGGGTTCTGCGTAAGTCGAAACAAGTTGTAACCAGTTGTTGCAACTATATTAAATTCGTCTCCAGAGACCCTACACCACTCGATGCCCTGGCATTTGCATACCTCCACTGCATCCTGCACTCCTCCGACTCTATCCGAATAGAAGTGACCAAACGCGTCAACCTTGTCGCTTGGGAATGGCGTGTTCGCGGCATTATACGCGCCGCTTTTGTCCAGTAAAATCTCCTAAATTCACGGCGATTCATACCACCAAGATTCGTAGACGTGTCTCGTTCAGGTCCCATCTATCATTATACACTAATCCATCTATACAACGACAGATTGGGGGGGAAAGTAAAAGTAGATGTGAAAGGGTAGCATGGGGTAATCTACAGGGTCCCAGCCGTCTTCCCAGTCAGTAATGTAGATCTAATGCACGCCATTTGGGGTAGTAGCTGCTCCATTTTCATTTCCATTTGAACCCAACAAACCCGTGTGCTCGTTATTCTTGGGTTCGAACCTCTTTCGCAATGCGGCGATCATCTTAGTAAACCTGCTTATGTGTCAGAAATAGACCTACGCGGGGTAAAAGGAGAAGAGCGCACCAGAAGATATTGAGACCCTGGAGAACAAAATTACCAGCCCCATAAATAATAATGTAGAAGATGGGGATGTCACGCCAGACTTCACACAGCGTAAAGAAGAATCGGACGGAAACGCTTCCGCCATACAGCAGTCTTACCCCAAAGAATGAAGAGAGTAAGAACACGCCATTGACCAGTTGGAAAGTCGTGCCAGTGTTGCCAGTCTTATCCAAAAACCTAAGACACATGAGTCAGACACAAGCACCACACGACGACAATCAACCAACCCACCAATGAATATTGAGAAAGAGAGTGCTGATCTCCCATAAAAGACAACGAGTCCCATAATATGCCACAAACGGTTTCTATACGGAGCAGTCAGCCAATACTCATTTGATGAAAGCACACGGCGCTGAGTCACAATGCCGGATACGCGACGTCACCAGCACGGACTTCGGATATTAACTCACATAGGACATGCCGTAGACCAACGAGCACGCGATGCCATGCACGACGAAACCAAAGTCAACATAGTTGATGATAGCATCGAGCGAGTCCCAGACGAAATAGCCCACCGCGATACCATGTACGAACCCAGTGGTATCGCTCCACCCAAAAGCCCTATCCTGCTCACGGTCAGGCGTCTCAGTCCAAATACAGTAGATAGCCCCAGCGACGATGATGACACTGTGCACTTGCGAAACTACATGTATCGCCCTATTCGTTTGAAGAAGAAGCAAAAACACAAGAATAAAAATCCTGAACGCCACACCAAGTGCAAAAAAAAGAAGATTACCAATTGTTCTTGGTCGCTTTACTCTTGGTCGTGCCATATGCTACGGGGAACCACCTGGCGCAGATCCACGGGGCAAGAACGAGATGGACGAAAGTGAACCCAGCAAATGACCAGAGGATGGTCGGGAGATGCGGGGGGATCTTTGTGAGGCCGAGGGTTTCGCTGAGGAAGGATGCGAGGCCCATGGGTGGTGGTGGGAAGCCAAGCGGGTGCGCTATTTATATCCGCGAACGGAATATTTACTCATTCAGTCTTATGCCGCCACGGCCTATCGCCAGAGAGGAATTCGCTCGCTTCTTCCAACGCGCACGGCCTCCAACTGGATGGCCAGAAAACATCGGTATATCACATTCTGAACACTCCAGTTTTTTTTTGTTGTTGATTTTTTGTTGTTTTTGCGTAGGAGTTGCGAATTCGGGCGGACCAGATTCGACGTGTTTGTTGTTTTTGATCCAGCGGTATATCGAAGATAGCACCCCGTCGAACACGTCCTCGCCCAGTCGCTTAGTCTCTATCACCGTAGACCATGACCTCCAAGCCTCCTCGGCGCAAATGGCAGCACACTGCGCACGCACTGCCGCGTCCCTCCACGTCGCCCACACATCGTCCAAAGTCCAGTGGGGAAAGCCACCCTTCCCACCACGGCCCCTACCCTCGGATCCCTTCGAAGGGGGAGCGCGTGCTGCGCGGTATCATCTCCTCTGGGAGAACATGCAGAAGGAAAGTCTTGGCGCGCTAGCACTTGGACACCATGCAGACGATCAAGTCGAGACTGCTTTGATGCGGCTCGGGAGGCAGAGTTCAGAACTGGGCGGGAGGGGAATGTTATGGTGCAGGAGATGGGGAATGGGCGTGAAGAACCCCTTGGAGTGGGCTGGCTATGAAGGAATGAACAAGTGGGTTATTCGGCCCCTGTTGGAAGTTTCAAAGGTACGTGGTGTGGTGCATTCCGTACGTCAACATGTTGCTAATTAGTGTTCTGGATGGGCGATTTTAGGACCGGATTCTCGCGACTTGTGAGGAGAATGAGCTGAACTATGTCACGGATCCAACGAATTTCCAGCCGGATATCACACTACGGAATGCTCTGCGCTCAATAACCAGCGCTGTTGACAAGGGTGTAAGTAATATTCTAATATACCTCATACATATGTTCTGAAGCCTCAGACAGGAAAAGCCGCCAGACACGAGCACATTCCCTACAAGAATTCGGGAATCGCTCGAAGAAATCAACAAAACCATCAGCGCCTTCTCAAATCTCTCCATCGACCTCAACAGTCCCTCCGAACACCTCCGAAGTGCAGTAAAATCAATCGATGTCTTCGCCGCCGACATCGAAAACCAAGGTACGTCCCTCCCTCATCTCCACCTCTTGCAGACTAACAGAACTTCACCAAATAGCAACAAATCTACTCGACAAAACCCGCCTGCCCTCTCCACCAGGCACATTCATCGTCTCCACACGGGCCCTCCAAAACATAACCAACCCTCTCCTCCAACGCGCCCTCATCCTCCGGATCCTCCGCTACACCTCCTTCCACCCCTGGGGCTCCATCCGTGCCCAAGCCCGGCGCTCCCGCCACTCCCTCGACCAAATTATCCAAAAGGTCTGGCACCCAGCCCCTTTCTACGCCGGGATCCATCCATTCGTCGCAGGTGGAGGCATAGTCTGGATCCCTGTCGTCGTCAACACGTCCGAAGCTACCCCGAGCTTCCTGGACGCTGCAGGCAGGATCAAGAAACCTAACCCAGATGATGTGAGAAGCGGGAAGTCGACTTTAGGGAGGGGTGTGGTTGGGTGGATGGCTGTGAGGCAGCCGCCACCGAGACCAGAGAAGATGAGGGAGATTGGCCTGGAGGATACTTTGAATGTGGATTTGACGGGAGTTTTGAGGGATGGTATGAAGTGTTGGGATGAGGGGAGGGGAGGTGGGCCGGAGGTTCTTGAGGTGTTGTGGGATTGTCGGTTTTTGATTCGGTTTGATTTGGGGAGGATGCCGGGGGATGTCAAGGATTTGCTCCTCCATGATGCCGAATCCGAAGAGCCGAAGATTGCGGTGCGGTGGTGGACGAAGTATTACTATCCGAAGGTTGTACTCGTCCCCAAGAACGGGCGGCTGGCTTGGTCAGAAGGGGAGGACAAGGAAACTGTATTGCATTCTAGCATTGATTCGCATAAGCCCTCGACGCTGCTTGCGTTGACCCCTGGTGTCAGGAAGAAAACGGTACCGGCGACTGCGAGGCTGGACAGGTATAAGGAAGATAGAGGCAGAGGGAACACTCCGCTTGCTTCATCCGATTGGATATCCACGTCCTGGATACGCACCCTCGATGCGAGCTAGGTCAAGTCATGGAAAGTTCCGGCGCTTTGAACGTTTATATACACATACACCTAACTCAATTCATAATTTCGCTTGCCCCCACCACTCCATTCCCATCGCACCCCTTCATACCTCCCCCCAATCATATCCGCGCTTGTCCATACATCGAACCCCAGTATCCGAAATCTCAAACAGGTATTTGCCTGTGCTTGGGGCCAACCAATGCTGATGCTAGATGGGGAGCACTCGAGATCGCTAGAGAATG
>MU151190.1:0-25583 GCA_015584085.1 Macrolepiota fuliginosa MF-IS2 | reverse complement strand
TACCTGGTTTTCCCGTTGTAAACGTGTTATTAACCATAGTTGCATTGTGGATTGTGAAATGGCTAGCATGATTAAAGAATCCTGACGAGTGTAGCGTCCTGCCTTGTTCCTGTGAACCTAGAGGCAATGGAGACTATACGTTCACAGCTCACCTGTTTCCATCGTGTGATCCACATTCTGGGGTAATTGACCCTGGTTGTGTTGATCAAAAGGGCGTTTTCGACGTACAAAGCGCTTGAGACGATCAGCGAGGGAGTCGACCAACAAGTCCATGGTATGTGGTAGGAATGGTACACAGCACACATCTCTGTCCCAGTTGTAGTTCGTGTCAGATGACTGACAATCAGTGTTGGGCGCTAAGTTAAATTTAATAGCTGTTGTGTTGGATAACTATTATAAGTACATACCTAGCACCAATTCTCGGTCCTAGTGATAACACCCGCCGAGGTGAAAGGGTGCAGCGGAATCTTAACATCTGGCGCTCGCGGAAATATGACCAGTGGGAAGTGAATAGATTGGCGGCTCATAGAATCCGCGGAGGTGAGTGCTGGGTGTGCGTGTCCTTGATTGCGGTGGGAGCGTTGACCACGTGATTCGGTCCGTTCACTCCCTGGGCTGCCTCGTCTATTGCTCATCCCACCATCCTCCGGCAAACGCTACTGGTACAAGGGCCCTACCCCTGAGGCAGGCAGGACGAAGTGCACCCCACCCTCAGACGAATGCCACTGCTTCTACTTAGCCAGGTCATACACTCTGAGTACTCATCAACGACGAACGACGAACGGTATATTCCAGGTGAATGGCACGCGTGATACGTGAGTGCAATCCATATCTTCTAGTCATGCTCGCCGCCGCACGTCCCTCCAGCCCCACCCGTACGTTATCTCACATACCAATTTCCTTTCTCATCTCCACCTTCCTCAACCTAGATTCTCATTCTTCGTTCTCCCTTATATATACCCGTGACTGACAGGGATCCTGTCTCTGCTGTAGGTATATCGTTCTCTCCCCCCCGTCACAACGACGCGATAACGATGTGGTCCAATCATTATTCTTCTGCTTTCATTTCCTCTCATAGGAAATCCACCCACACTGGATGACGACAGCCTCACCACACCCGCACACCAACTCATACCCGTACATTTCTGGACTTGAACTTGCACCGGCATACCGTTGTTGGCAATTTAATGTGGATATCCATTCATCGAAGGAATATACCAGGGTGTGTCGAGCCTTGGCTATGATTCTCTGAATGTCGTCTGACCTTTTGCCAGGCAGGAACTCTCCCCACAGCCGGTTTTCTCGACACAGGCGTTTCAACTGAAGTGGATGTGTGCCAGCGAGTTCGACATCAACGCCAACACACACCAAAGTCTTAACCCCCATCGGTCTCTCTTGGGCTTTGGGCCTATTAGAAAGCCCTCGCCAGGAGGAATCCAACGGGCCTACTCATGTCGGAATTGGATGGGATTTCGCTACGGTATAAACTTGCTTGTCCGTCGAAGATATCAGACAACTTACAATACTCCAGGCGCATTTCAGGGCTGGATCGCATGATTCTAGACGTGTTCGAAAGTTATTTTTGGGGCGATTCTGACGAATTTGACAATGTGAAAATCGGATGATTCGGGGGCACCTAATAAGCAACATATACCACCGAGCCTTCCACCCAAGATAGGTTAACAGTGAGTTGAATTCGCGGCCATTTAATTGAACCCCCCAACTCATTTTAAAAAGGTCTTCGAGACGATTCAAACGAGTGTCAAATGTCCACCCACACTGCCAGCGCTACGAAAATTCGGAGTAGTATTCGAAGGATTCACCAACGAGATGAACCACTATTGCATTTTTACGGAGCCTACAGTTATATCTGTTCGACCCTCTGCCATAGTCACGGCTCTTGATCCCTTCCCACCCCCATCCACCAGTGTCTGAGGCGTCGCATGTTACCAAATTCCTCATTATTCCCCGTCTCTTGCCGTCGGTGGCTTCTACAACGTCACTCCTACATGAAGACTTATGTATTTTGCCGGGGTTGCCACCACCTCTATGATCCATCGGCTCCATAGTCCATATTACTCAACTTCCGAGCCCCCTTCTCGAGATAGTGGACCACAGCGTAGATCATCGCCAACTCCCTACTGGGGGCGTCAATTCCGAAGGGAGGTCTGAGACGAGGTCGGCTCCCCACCCAAAGGTACATGCGACCTGGGCCTGTGCCTCGGGGACACCTCGTCAAAGATATCGTGCCGTGGACTGCGTCTGCGAGCTTTTTTGGGCGCTCACAAATGCACAAACGCTCTAAGTGGTTTGGGGCTCGGAATTATGAGTCGTCCTATCATTGGGGCGGGATTAGAATTTGGAGTATATGCCAATGAGGGCTATCATTACTTCTGGATATAAGGTTACAGCTGCTCATCTTTTGATTACTTTCCCCTTCTGTTGCTTATACTTTTACCATCACCCATCCTTTACTGCCGCTCACAACCTCTAACTAGAATCCTCCACATCCCCCTCTGATCTTCTACGTAGACACATCCGCCGAGCCCGTGGCGTGGTGTCCTGGACCGCGCCCTAGCACTGGTTTGCCTGTAGTGGTATAGAAATAGAGATTCCAACAATGGCAACAAGAGCAACCTTTGCCGTAGCGACCCACCAAACGAATGGCCCCGTGGTCTCCCCCTAACGGCCTTGTAATATCTTGATTCCCGCCGTGCTTCCATTGTAAGATTATATTATATACCTCGGGGGAAATTCTGACCGCGCGTCACATATGTTCGCGCCGAGATGGAGATGAAACCTTCATTCCCCACCCACCATAACCCTCTGCATCATCACCACTCACAACATTCACGACAACTCCAAGCCACATCCTCTAAATTCCAAGTTAATTTAGACATGCTAGTACCATAATACCGATTATCCACATAGTGAAATCCTAGGCGCCCTATCCCTCCCTCGGCTTCACACCCTGCTGTAAAATGCTCCTAATCCCGACACTGCTCGGCGTCACGATCAACTGCGACCCCGACATGCACCTCTGTAGGTTGGCTCGCAAACATCACCGAGGAACTCGAACTTCGGAACCCCACACTGTTCGAATGATGGTCCTTGGTCTGGAATACTGCCAATGATGTAGATTTGACGGTGGTTGTGTCCGTGTGGATCGACCCGCTATGGTAGGTCCGTTGGTTCAGAAGTACCATGAAACAATTACTGTAACTGTTTTAGTTGAATATTAGCACTGCAGCATTGGAAATGTCGATGAGTCCAAGTGACGCACAGCTTTGCTAAAGGATAACCCCTAAAGATTTGAGTGGTCAATGAAATAGTTTGAGTTTGTGAGGGAGGAAGCATACGTCATGAGATTGAGGGAGGTAAACTATTCACGGTGCGTTAGCCCTCGTATGTTGACTTGTGACTGGGGGGTTGGACGCACCTTTGGTCCGATGGGCTTTGTAAAAACTACAATCAGATTGAAGATCGCTAGAATAGCTATTATTGTACGGATGGAAGACATCAGTGTGGGATGGAGAGTGGACGTATTGAACGTGGTTCCAGGGATTGGATCACTTACTTGTCAACATGTTCGTTTCGAGGGTGAAAATGACTATCAGCCTGACTTTTCTGAACAGCCCCCGACGTGTGCTTTTGTTCTTGGAGCTGAATTTCAATAACTATGCAATCCACCATGAAAATTCTAGTGAGCCTCGTCAATGGGGCTGAGTAAAGAATGCAGCATACCAGATATGTCATCGACAACGCAATTAGAATATCGGCTACAGCGCCTGCCGCATTCCAGAGCTGTGAGAAGTCAGCTAACATCCTATGAAGCTTCAAGAAACTGACTATAACTGCAAAGTCGAAATGGCCACCAAGTTTCGAAGCAACCTTGACTATCATCCCCTAATATACAACAGATGCCTTAACTCATGACCCAACCTTTCCATGTACCAGACATACCTGTATGCCGCGTATAGCTCCTCCAACACAGCTAATGAAACCTAACTGGATCATATTGTCTACTCGTCAAAATAGAGACTTGGACTGAAAAGGAAACTCACAAGAGCAATGATCGCTGGTAATACGACTCTCTGCCCGCTTAGGACCCAAATTCGCCAACAATATACGAGTTGGACCATAAGAGCAATGATACCGTCAAGGACAGGACCATCGATGCCCGCCATCGACAGGTCGGATAGCGCGGTGGTATTGCCGAAGTTGTACACAAACCAGTGGAAGGCGTCAACCATTGCTAATATTGACTGGGCGGCATCAAGTAAAAATAGAAGATAAACTATACAGGGTAGCTCAGAAGGTCAGGTCAAGGCACAATAGTTGAGGGATCGAGGCATACCGATTCCTCGTAAGGCTCGGGGGTCCTGCTTTGCCCTACTACTGTTGAGGTATATTACTGTCAGAGTAGAATTAGCTATTTCTGGGACTGTATACGGCGAAGATGAAGTCAGTACTGTATTGCATGATCAGGATGCCCCAGAGCCACCAGTTCATGATGATCCCTACAAGCTAAAGTCTCAATCAGTACTTCCAAGCGGATTTTGGCAATACATGATCTCCTTACGACAGGTCCGGTTCTGCGTTGTCAAACATGAGTTTAGTTCTCCATTGTAAATCCAGCATTAGGACTTGCACTCACTTGAGTAGACTACCCTTAGGGGCCGAATAATCTGGCATCGCGAATTGTTTGAGGCGTTTGCCTGGGTGAGAACTTGAACATGCAGGCTCTAGAACAGAAATATATAGCCGTAGTCCGGAAGACTTTCCCAGAAGGAAGTTCCGTCACAGGTTTACTTTGTCCCTCGGCCCAATCAAACGGGAGGGTAAACAGGACGTGCCCGTGGCACAAAAATTACAAAACTGGTCAGCTTGACGATTGATGAATGGAGATGTGATGTGAATATTTGAATGCACAAATAAAATATCATTAATCATTGCTGGTGCTGATCGGAAATTCAAAATTTGTGGTGTTTCAAAATAAAATAAACTGCGGGGCGGTGGTACCCACTAGATGCTAAAGGCAAGGGACTCTCAGCAATTGAAAGGGTCTGGGACACCTGGGTGCATTCTAGGATTCAGACTCACCAGCGTCATCATATATCATGGTTTCTATGAGTACAGATCAGCCCAAGCTGTGCGAGACGAAAAGAACCAGCAGTCAAGGCCACAAAAAGAAATCCAGTTAAAACCCGGGCAGGCATGTGTCTATTGAGCAGTGAGGCGCACCGACAGATTGTAGGCCGTAGCAGAATCATGGGCAAGTCGGCTCATGCAGTAAGTGTGGACGAGGAAAGTACCGATGCCCAAGTTGACTATGACTATCAACGCTAATTAGACATGATTCCGATGATTTTGGACTCCCGAGGAACAGTCCTAGCTCTGCAGCCTGAGGTTTCTGTGGGGATCAGATGATTCCCACACCCACGCCAACTCCATCTGTCAACGAAAATATGTTCCCGCCGGACATGGAGCCCATGCCACCTTCTTACATCGCATTTAGCCGCAGAAGATTAAATATATTTGACGGGAACTGCCTCACAGCCTACAATCCTTCAATCAGATGCTGTTGCCTTGATTTTTTATTTATTTCGGCTCGACGTCACTGATGAGACTCGCGATACTTTCCCAGCTCCGGCACCAGCCTGGGAGATGTATTTAACAGACATACATCTGATATCTGATTCTTTCCCGCAACCTCAGCAGCTGTCTCATGGTTCTACGTATTGGCTACGGTAACTGCTTTATTGACATTTTCTGTCTGAAGGCTGACCCTGCTTCCATAGTTCGTGAACACTTTTTGTCTCCTTTGCTTCAATTCGCGGAGAAAGATGCAGGGAAGACCTTCACACTGGTCGAATGCCCAAGTGAGCCAGTTTGCCTTGAGCATTGAGAAGATGGATGTCAGTCATTATTTCTGTGTCGCAGGTGGAACCGGGCAACTCATATCTCGTCTTACCAACAATGAGATCGACGTCGCCATGTAAGCTTTTTACAGCTCCAGCCCCTCACAGATTCCCCATTCAAAAATACATCAGCGCCTTGACTGATCCCCTGATCACTGGTATCGCGAATGGTTCGAAGGCATATAAACTCGTTGGCAGCTATGTCTCCACTCCACTGAACTGGTATGACTGCATACCCCAACATAATGTAAAAATGTCACCCGCCTCACGCATGATACTAGGGCCGTTATTACTGGAATTAAGTCCCAATACAAGGAAATCTCTGACTTGAAGGATACGAAGATCGGGATCTCGCGTTTTGGAAGGTAAATGAACGCCCACCAGCAAAGTCGTCTCCAAACTCAAAAGGAAATAGTGGAAGCTATACGATGGCATATGTCACGGCTCTCCAGAATGGGTGGTCAACAAAGGACTTGCAATTCCAAGGTACGGACCCCACAACATGTTCAGTAGAAGCTGGGATAACAGGTGACATCAGTCAATAACGATATCCGTGGTTTAATTGACTCTGTCAATGACGGATCTACAAGTGCATTCATGTGGGAGTGGTTTACCACGAAACCCTTTGCGGATGCGGGTGAGGTTCGCTTTGTGAGTGCAACATTTCAATATATCTACGTTAGAAACCCCCGCCAATGGACCAGTAGATCGGGTCCGTTCCTACGCCATGGCCATCATGGCTCATCGCAGCCCATCCTGAACGTGCCGAAAGCGAGGCTTTGAAAAAGTTCCTCCAAGACTTGACTAGCTATGTTCAGACATTCAACTCTCAGAAAAGCCGCGCCAAGAATAACATCGATTTCATCAAGGAGAAGTTCGGTTACCCCGAAGAGGACATCAAAGTGAGAAGCTCTGATCTCACACGACTGATATATTTGACCGGGCGTTATTCCAGGCGTGGCAGGAGACGGTTGGGTATTTTGCAGACTGCCAAGAGGTCTCCACAAAGACTATATCAGACACTCTCAGGTGCGCTCTTTGACATTCTCGTTGTTCTTTGACTCAAGTCGGGATACTTCAGTGTTCTCGAGAAAGCTGGAGTAGTCAAGGCGCCAGAGGGCGGCTTCCAAGTCAGCGAGTTCGTGAATACCAGTGTTGCCAAGTTGACCTGAGGGACAAGCGCTGATTTCTCAACTTCCCCTGAACAACATCTAGAAAGATTGAGTTCTTTGCCTGGGCAGGTGATAAATCTATTGTTGGATTGTAGCAAATGCGATAGCAATACATAAGGGTTGGGCAGGAGCCCTTTCCTGTCTGCTCGGAGCCACATGTTTGGCCACACCTCAATCCCAAACTTTCTCACCTATACAGCGCGCACGCGCACCACAGCGCCCCATCTAAATCTAACCATGCCATTGCGCTGCCGTCATGGATATTCACACCAGTAAACCTGCCAAAAGCTCAAGCGCGATCTCGATGCTGATCAACACATAGATAGCTTCGGCATAGGCTGAGTGAGCACTAGTGGCACAAATACGCTACGCCTGTGACTGGGATATATATAAAAAAGAACCCTAAACGAGATTTCTACCTACAAGGCCCCTGTATCGACTGGGCTGGTGACAACACCGACCACGGATGGCACACTGATCACAAATGGCACACCACTACTAATCATGCAGACTGGCGACTGGACCTCAATATTTCAATAGGGACCGTGCCCTCACGGGTCTACGTCGACTGGTGGCCGGCATTCTGCAGCAATGACATCATCCCTAAAAGCGTACATACCCCAGGTCCAAACCAAGGCTGGGGCTCTGCCGTGTAGTCTGGCTCATCCACCGCGCGCCTAGACACTCGCGCCCAATATACACCTCCAGATCCCATAAACCATCAATCCGTTTACCTCCTGCTAATCATACTTTCACAGGCGCCAAGCGTTACAATTTTGTTGCACCCGTTCGCTCCCTAGCTCATTGTAGTGGGTGTTTTGACTGGGACCGGGAACTGGGGGGCTAGGTATGTGCTTATTATAGTTGATCTAGCATAACACCTATCAACTCTGAACTTAGCCCCCAACGCTGATCATCAGTCATCTGATGTGACTGACCTGCAACTGGGATAGAGATGTGTGCTGTCTACCATTCCCACCACCCACCATGTTCATCGACTTGTTAGTCGATCCTCTCGCTAACCGTCTCCGGCGCTTTATACGCCGAAAAGATCCTTCTGATCAACACAACCAGGACCAATTACCTCGGAATGAGGATCTCATGACGGAAACGGGTGAGTTGCAACTGTATAGCTTCCTCCACCGTCCACTGAATGATCATTACTTCTAGATTCGCAGGAACTAAGGAGAAAGCTGTATTCGTCAAGCTTCTTTCACCAAGCAAAGGATTCTACTTTCCATAAACCCATAATGGTCGATGGAGTTGTCAATATCAACAGCACATTTCCAACAGGAGAGCCAGGTGTGTCCGCCCCCAGTGGCCCTAACTTCTATGAGCAGTCAGCTCAAATCTGCCACAGCCCTAAAACATC
Organism: Macrolepiota fuliginosa MF-IS2; assembly: GCA_015584085.1. Lineage (NCBI taxonomy): Eukaryota > Fungi > Basidiomycota > Agaricomycetes > Agaricales > Agaricaceae > Macrolepiota > Macrolepiota fuliginosa. Next base: position 17,118 of record MU151190.1, on the reverse strand, counting down.
TCGCACCGTACACCGAGCCCGGTGCTGCAATGGATTCAAGTGCACGGAACCCACCCCCCAAGTGCCACCCAGGAACCCGCAAGAAGATCGGAGAAAAGCTCGAAACATGGTTGGACAACCCCAAACGGGAGTGGAATATGATGTGGCTTCGTGGCCCCGCTGGCACCGGGAAGTCTGCCATTGCCCAGACTTTCGCCGAGCACTGCTACGACAGGGATCGTCTGGGTGCCGCCTTCTTCTTCTCAAGACCAAACGAACGAAACAAACCCGAAACCGTTATCCCTACCCTCGCATACCAACTCGCATTCCACTGCCATAGCTTTAATGTTGTCCTCTCCAAGCAACTCGCTAGCGATCCTCAGTGGATGACAAAAGCACCACATGTACAGCTCAAGAGACTCATCATCGGACCTTTCTCAATCCTACAAGCACAGGAAGACAAGGGCATCAGGAAACCCTTCGTGATCATCCTTGATGGTCTCGACGAGTGCGAGGGAGAACATGCTCAGTTTGAGTTCGTCAGCATGATCAACGAGGTTGCCCAGTCGAACCTCCCCCTGCTTTGGCTGATTTGCAGTCGATCAGAGGCACATCTTCAGTACACATTCTCGAGGGTCGTGTACTGTAGCCGCGAGGAGCTCCTCCTTGATGATGAATGTCGAGATGACGTAGGCCGATATCTGCATGATGAGTTGGCGAGGATCAAGGACGAATACGCAGACATCACACCTTCATTGTGGCCGTCCAACGATCAATTCGATGAGCTCTCCGGTTCTGCCTCTGGTCTTTTTGTGTTCGCCTCCACCTGTGTGAAGTACATTGGTGACCTCACATACGCAAATCCAGTGAATCAATTGAAGAAACTGCTGTCATTCTTAAGGCATGCTGATGCCATTGGGACTAATAATCCTTTGGCTACTCTGGACCTCCTCTACACTCAGATCCTCACCGATGTACCAGAGGAATATTTCCTCACAACCCAGCGAGTTCTGGCTCATTTGATTGGTGTGACCAGCATAGGAGCGTCCTGGACATCTGCACAAGTGCTTTGTAACTTTCTATGCATCGACAAAAGTGCTTTCTACAGCGCTTTGCGCAAACTCCACTCCGTCATTGCCATACCAGCTCCTGAGAATGCCTCCAAAACACCAATACGTTTCCACCATGCGTCATTCCGGGACTTTCTCAAAGATCCCAATCGCTCGGGAAGGTTTTCCATTGAGCAGCAAAAGGCATTGGTCGATATCGCGAAATCAGGTCTTTTCTGGCATAGCATTGATACAACGGGCTTCCACACCAACGATGGTGAGTACTCAAGACAGATTACGGTGATGCCTTTCTTATTAGTTTCCTGACAGGATGGGACTTTGATCACCAACATCGGCATGGGAGTTTGCCCAACCTGAAATGGGTCTCACCAGATAATGAGAACGACGTCTCCAAGGGTGTTGGAGTCCTCGCTATGGCCTGCCCCTTGGTGTTCTATGACTTGCCTGATGAAAGAGACGAAGACCTCTTCTCCCGTGTTCATGATCTGGACTTCAGATACGTGCACCGTGGCTGCCTTCTGGGCCTTGCAAACTGGTTTTACAGACAGGTGGAGTTTGACAGTTTGCTGTTGAGCGTGCTACATGCTCATCCCTTCACGAATATCCAGGATCCTTCAGACCCTATCATGCGCACAGAACCGTCCAACGAACTGGACATGCAACTGCTGGAGTATCTCAGAACTGTGATTGGCCAGGGGCGTGCAGATCCGACAATATTTCCTTGGAAAGTTGTAAGTTGGCATTTTTGTGGATTGGATCATGGTCTCAAGGATAACTCCCAAGCGCAAAGACCGGGCTGGCAGACACAGGACATACTTTTTCATTGGACATGGGGAAAAGACCACTATTGTCTGTCTTACTGAGTGTCGACATGATTTTGGGTGGCATACTCTGAACCTTGACAACGAACCCACTCCACAACAAATCAAGGCATATCAGGACTGCCTTGTTGGGATCAAATGGAATGAAACGCCCGATCGTGAAGAGGAAACGGACCTTGCGTTAGAAACCGCAAAGGGGGAGAATGGGGTAGTGGACCTCCAGTAGCAAGGCGGCGATGTGGCGGAGGAATATGGTATTGGGCACGGTTGACTCAGGATGTGGTTGGGCGGCAGGGATACATTATATACACCACCCTCCAACAATGGGCTCCTGATTAGCCGAGCAGGACATAAAGATATTTGTTCTTCCCTCATCAATAGGAGTACGAATGATACGAGTGCTGTCCCCCCCGGCCAACGGCCACCGATTGTCTACCTTCGTGGCCTTCCTTGCTCATTTCTCATCAGATCGTACTTTGAGAACGTGGCACTAGCTCGGATAGAAGAGAAGGAAAGAGGGAGAGCCATGGAACGGGTTGGTGTTTACCACGCGTATTCCGGTATAGTTTCATATAAGAGTTGAGAATTGACATTGAGAATCCAATTTCTATATCCACCAATCGTATGCCAACCCGTCTAATCCAACTTGTAATTTTGCTCGAACACCGCTCCGTCTCACTTTCACCCCTTCATAACCCTTTAATCATATCCACAAACATCTAGCCCCCGATGTCCTAAATCTCAATCAGTCCGCGCTTGAGGCCAATCTGGCGTGCTAGATAAGGAACATTGAAGAACATAAGAGAATGGAGCTATGCACTGGTGGCTTTGTGTTGAGAGAAGGAGTGGACGTTGAAGGTGAAATTGTGATTTTGAGTTCCCAAGGCTCCTATAGAATAAAACTGTGCGGCTGTTCTGGCTGTGGATGACGGGAATCGGGAAGCGTAGTAGGCATGCTAGAGAATAATATGGAGTGGTGGACGCAATCCAACTCGAAGAAACCCAGAATGTGTAGAATCAAGGTGGAATGGAGGGATAACAGCTTGACAGAACCCGGCCGACGTTGATATATTGCACGTTTGGCCAAGTATCACAACGTCCAGCAAACGGGGGTTAAATTCCACGGGAACCAGGTGGGCGTAGGCGATCGCGTAATTTGTACATTTGACTCTTGAAGGTTCTGAACGGGGGAGGATCAGTGTGCTACTAAGAACGGAAAAATTGTATACCTCCATCCACTACTTCGGCTCCTTAGACATGGCTACCCCGAAGAGGGCATCAAAGTGAGAGGCTCTAATCTCACACGACTGATATATTTGACCGGGCGTTATTCCAGGCGTGACAGGAGACGGTTGGGTATTTGCAGACTGCCAAGAGGTCTCCACAAAGACTATATCAGACACTCTCAGGTGCGTTCTTTGACATTCTCGTTGTTCTTTGACTCAGGTCGGTATACTTTAGCGTTCTCGAGAAAGCTGGAGTAGTCAAGGCGCCAGAGGGCGGTTTCCAAGTCAGCGAGTTCGTGAATACCAGTGCTGCCAAGTTGATTTAAGGGGCAAGCGCCGGTTTCCTAACTTCCCCTGAACAATATCTAGAAAGATTAGGTACTTTCTTCGCCCCATCTAAGTCTAACCATGCCATTGCGCCACCGTCATGCATATCCACACCAGTAAATCTGCCAGAAGCTCAAGCGCGATCCCGATGCTGATCAACACATAGATAGCTTTGACATAGGCTGAGTGAGCGCTGATGGCACAAATGTGCCACGCCTGTGAATGGGATAAAAAAAAAACCCTAAATGAGGTTCCTACCTACGAGGCCCCTGTGCCAACTGAGGGCACGTATTTTGGGCATCGACCGAAATAACAATCTAACATGACAAACAGTACTAGTATATATTGATACCCGGTGCTAGTCTCATAAATACCACCCACCGACACGAATGCGCAGACAGGCAAAAGCACCCGGGCTTGGAAACGATGACTCGCAGACGACAGGAGAGTCATACCCTACAATTCAGATCACTATAAACCTGTAAGCCAAGCCCCCTTGTTGGCGTAGCTTCAGATACAGAAATTACAACATACAGGCAGGAAAAAACGAATGAATGAGTATGGCAGATAATGTCTAACACCCGGTAGATTCGCGACATTCGTGCCCGAGCTTTCGCGCCTCAAACAGCACCGAAGAGGGTGGAGGGCCACGAGGAGAGGATTATGCTGCAACTTTCACAGTAAAAAGGTTTCTCGAGGTATATAATACGGTCTTGCAGTGGTAGGTGCGGTGGGGGTTGGGGCATTACAGGGCTATTGAAGGAGCGCTACAGTCCCATTCATTTGTTAAACAACTGGCAGAGGGTTGAATGGACATAACAAGGTGTAGGCTCTACAAATATACAATTCAGATTTAGGCGGCAGGATTCTCTCGCACTCCGAGTAGTTCACCTGGTTTGAAGAAATCGTAGGTGAGCCCCCCAAATCCTGCTCCGAACTTTTCGTAGATAGCTATTTATAAACCCATTTGACTTGTTCGAAGGCCTTTTTAATATGAGGTGAGATTCAAATAAATGGCCACGAATTCAACTCAGAATCTAACCTGGATGGAAGACTTGGTGGTATCCGTTGTTCGTTGGGTGTCCGTGAGTCATCCGATCTTCATATTGTTGAACTCGTCGGAACTGCCTCGAAGATGACCTTCCAACCCGCCCAAAGTCATGCGATCCAGCCCCAAAATGCACCTGAAGCATTGTAAAGTGTCTGACAATTTCAACGGACAAACAAGCTCATACCACAGCGAAGTCCTGTCTGATTCCGACATGAGTGGGCCCGTTGGATTCCTCCTAGCGAGGGCTTCAAATGAGCCTCAAAACCCAAAAGGATCTGATAGGGGTTGGGGCTTGTGTGTGCTGGTGCTGGTGCTGGTGCTGGCGCTAAATGCACCAGCAGTCATGCGGAAAACGCCCAGTACAGCGCCCACTTCCCATCAATCCAAGTGGCAGTGTGGTTAACACCTCCATTGTCAGAGTTGTCCGAAATGTGTGGGAGGGTGTAGGAAAAGATGTCTTCATGATCAGAGCCGTGTTGAACTGGACCGGGGCCAATGAAAGTGGCACTCTTGGGAGGAACAGACTTGTTCTCCGCATATTCGCTGAGAAGAGTGTGCTGCAGTCGCTTTCGTTCGAACATCAGCGTTGAGGATATGAACTCCTGCCTGAGTGAAAGGTTAGACGACACCCAAAGAACTGTAGCCCAGAACTAACATACCATCGGTATCCCAAAACAAGTTCAAATCCCAAAAACGCATGACTATGGATTGATGGGTGAATTGGCGAGTTGCGGGTGGCATGGCTGGTGTCAGCCCGCGCGCGTCCATCTCCTAGTAAACGAAAGAGGGACAATGATTAGATCGCGTCGCTGTGTGCCAAAGGGTGAGAATGACATACATACAGTAGAAATCGGAACCTCTGTCAGTCATGAGTATATATAAGAGAGAACAGAGATTTGAGATAAGAATCTTGTGTCGTAGAGAAAAGCGGAAATGGGAGGAGAAATTGACGTACGAGATAACAACTGGGCGGGACAGAAGGGGTGTCTGGTGGTGAGCATGGCCGGAGGACTAAAAAAACGTGATTATACCCCTACACATTGGTTGCTGGCAGTGTCATCCACCCGGAAGGTCTCTCATTTGTTGTTCATCGTTGATATGGGTACTTGACACATAAGCGTAACCTGCTCGTTGGCAAAAAGGCGATACTTGTCTGGATTGTATTTCGCCTTCTTGCCTGCCTCGGGGGTAAAGGAGCCCTTGTACGAGTAGCGTTTACCAGGAATAGTGGATGGGGGTGAGGCGGGCAGTGGGCCAAACTGTGGAATGGCATACTGGTCTGTCTGTGGGAGGAGGATAAGCGTGGATGATGGGTTGTGTATGCAGAGACTCACGATATGTATGGCTGAGTATAAATCTGCACATGGCCGTTTATGGAGACGGCATGTAGTATGTTCGCTGGTGCAGCCACAGCCCCGTATAACTAGATTAATCAAAGCAGTATCGGAGGGCTGCTTCGGGGATGGCAGATTACTGTCCTTCCAAAGTGGCTGCTGACCAGTGTAAGCAAAGTTGCAGCGGGGCCAGGGCGCGGAATGGAGAAAAGCCACCTGCGCACTAACTATTGCCATAGGTAGCAGAGCAGTGATGGGCGGCAATCCCGATAATCACGTGAATACCAACCTTATGGCGACAGCGACCTTATTGGACGCACTGCTGCTCATCTCAACTGCAACTGGTGGTTGGCACTGGGCAGTCTATGGTAATGACATCATCCTTGAAAGCGCACGTACGGGCTCAGACCGAGGACGGAATGGCTGGTGCTTGTCCACTGCATGCTCGAATTTGGGGACCGTCTGGGCACGCACACCCACCTCCGCAGATTATATGGAGCTGTCAACCTGCACACTTCCCGCCGATTATATTTCCATGACCGCCAAACATTGGGATTTTGTTCGCCTCTCGGGTCGTTGTGGTGGGCATTGTGACCAGCACCAGGCATTGGGGGGTTAGGTATGTAGTGATAATACTAGTTAATCCAATAAAACGGCTATTGACTTTGAACGTTAGCGCCAACACTGATCATCAGTCATCTGATACAAACTAGGACTGGGACAGAGATGTGTGCTGTGTATCATTCCCACCACCTACCATGCTCCCCGACTTGCTAGTCGATCCCCTCGTCGATCATCTCGGGCGTTCTATACGCCGAAAGGATCCTTCTGATCGACAGGACCAAGATCAATTGCTTCAGAATGTAGATCGCACAATGGAAACAGGTGGGTTGTAAACGCATAGCCTCTCTACCATCCACTGAACAATCATAATCTCTAGACTCACAGGGGCGAAGGGGGAAGCTGCATTCATTGGGGTTCTTCAATCGAGCAAAGGGTTCCGCTTTCTATAATCCTATCATGGTCGACGGAGGTGTCCATATCAATCACACATTTCCAACGGGAAAACCAGGTATAGCCTCTGCTAGTAACCGTAAGACTAGTCGACTCAAATACATTGCAGCCTTGGAACACCTTGCGCCATACACTGAACCCGGTGCCGTGATGGATTCTAGTGCACGGGATCCACCCCCTAAGTGCCACCCAGGAACCCGCCTAAAGATAAAAGGAAAACTCGAGACATGGTTGGACAACCCCGAACGGGAGTGGAATATAGTGTGGCTCCGTGGTCCTGCTGGTACCGGGAAGACCGCCGTTGCCCAGACCTTCGCCGAGCACTGCTATGACAGGCATCGTCTGGGTGCCGCCTTCTTCTTCTCAAGACCAAACGAACGCAACAACCCTAAAACCGTTATCCCTACCCTCGCATACCAGCTTGCTGTCCATTGCCATGGGTTTAATGTCGCCCTGACCAAGCAACTCGCTGGCGACCCCCAGCTGGTAACAAAGGCCCCACGTGTGCAGCTCAGGAGACTCATCATCGAACCTTTCTCAATCCTACAAGCAGACAGGCACGAGTGTATCAAAGAACCCTTCGTGATCATTCTTGATGGCCTCGACGAGTGCGAGGGAGAACGTGCCCAATTCGAGTTCGTCAGCATGATCAACAAGGCTACCCACCTGAAGCACCTCCCCCTGCTTTGGTTGATCTGCAGCCGACCGGAGGCGCACCTTCAGTACACGTTCTCGGGAGTTGCGTACTGTGGTCGCGAGGAGCTCCTCCTTGACGATGAATGCCGGGGGGATGTGGACCAATATCTCCGTGATGAGTTGGCGAGAATCAAGAACGAGTACGCAGACATCACACCTCCAGTATGGCCGTCCGAAGCCCAGTTCAATGAGCTCTCCGGTTTCGCCTCTGGTCTCTTTGTATTCGCCTCCACTGGTGTGAAGTACATTGGCGACCCCACATATGCAAATCCAGTGAATCAATTGAAGAGACTACTGTCATTCTTGAAGCATACGGATGCCATTGGGACTAATAATCCTCTGGCGACTTTGGACCTCCTCTACACTCAGATCCTCACCGATGTGCCGAAGGAAGGTTTCCCCACAACACAGCGAGTTCTGGTTTATTTGATTGGTGCAGCCAGGGGACGGGTGTTCCCGTCCCCCGCGCAAGCAGTTTGTAACTTTCTATGCATGGACAAAAGTGCATTCTACAGCGCTTTGCGCAAACTCCACTCCGTCATTGCCGTACCAGCTCCCGAGGATGCCTTCGCGACGCCATTACGTCTCCACCATGCGTCATTTCAGGACTTTCTCTTAGACCCCAATCGCTCGGGGAGGTTCGCCATTGAGACGCAAAAGGCATTGGTCGATATCGTAAAATCAGCTGTTTTCTGGCACAGCATTGATACAACGGGCTTCCACACTAACGATGGTGAGTATTCAAGACGGATTGTGGTGATGTGTTTTTCATTAGTTTCATGGCAGGGTGGGACTTTGATTGGGATCATCGGCATGGGAGTTTGCCTAACCTGAAATGGGTCTCACCGGACAGTGAGAAAGATGTCTCCAGGGGTGTTGCAGACCTCGCTATAAACTGTTTCTCCCTGTTCTATGAATTGTCTGATGAAAGAAATGAAGACCTCTGCTCCCTTGTTCATGATCTAGATTTCAGATACGTGGATCGTTACTACTTTCCGTATCTTGAAAACTGGCTCCACCAACAGGTGTGGTTTGACAATTTGCTACTGAGCATGTTACATACTAATCTCTTCACGAATATCCAGGATCCTTCAGACCCTATTCTGCGCACAGAACCGTCCAACGAACTGGATATGCGACTGCTGGAGTATCTCAGAACTGTTATTGGCCAGGGGCGTGCAGATCCGACAACATTTCCTTGGTATCTCGTAAGTCATTTTTTGTGGATCGGATCATGGTCTCAAGAATACTCCCAAGCTGGGTAACCGGGCTGGCAGACGCAGGACATACTTTTTTATTGGACATGGGGAAAAGACCGCTATTGTTTGTGTTACTGAATGTCGAGATCGATTTGAGCGGCATACTCTGAACCTTGACAAAGAACCCACTCCGCAACAAATCAAGGCATATCAGGACTGCCTTGTTAAGATCAAATGGGACAAAACGCCTGATCATGAAGAGGGAGCGGAAACTGTGTCGGAAACTGCTAAGGGGGAGATTGGGGTAGTAGGTCTCCGGTAGCAAAGCGACGATATGGCGGAGGAATTCGGCGTTGGGCACGGTTGACCCGGAATGTAGTCGGGTGGCAGGGACACATTATATACACCACACTCTAGCAATGGGCTCCCAATTAGCCAAGAAGGACACAAAGATACTTGTTCTTCCCTCATCAATAGGAATACGAATGATATCGGCACCGTCCCCCTAGCCAACAGCCATTGATTGTCTACCTTAGTGGGCTTCCTTGCTCATTTCCACAGAGTTCCCACCGGATCGTACTTCGGGAATGCGGCACTAGCTCGGACAGAAGGGAAGGAGGGAGAGCCACAGAACGGATTTGTGTCTATCATACGTAGTCTGGCATAGTTTCATATAAGAGTTGGTAATTGACATTGAGAATCCAATTTCTACATACACCAATCTCATGTCACCCGTCTAATTCACCTTGTAATTTTACCTGAACACCGCTCCATCCCAACTTCACCACTTCATAACCCTTTAATCACATCCACAAGTACGGTACCTCTACGTCTAGCCACCGATGTCCCAAATCTCAACCTAGCATCGGTCCGCACTTGAGGCCAATCTGGCGTGCTGGATAAGGAATATTCAAGAACACCAGGGGATGGAACTATGCACTGGTGGCTCTGCGGGGAGAAGAGGTGGACGCTGAGGGTGAGGTTGTGGTTTTGACCTTTCAAGGTTACTATAGAATGAAACTGTGTGGCAGTTCTGGCCGTGGATAATGAGGATCGGGAAGAACAGCGAGCATGCTAGGGAGTAATATAGAGTGTAGTGGACGCGAACCAAGCCAAAGATGCGTAGAATCAAGTGAAACAAAAGGATAATAGCCCGAGTGTCAAGCGGGTGATCAGGGTAGGACATGACGACGTGCTCTGAGCTTGGCGAGACGCGATGGCAAGTAACCAGTCAGGATTGTTAATGCAGGCCTGTATGACGAGTCGCCGATCGATGGTCGTGTCGCCCTCCGCAGGTAATGTCAAAGTTATTGTCACGGTAAGTTTTGTGTGCCTGTGTGTCGAACATCTGGGCATGAGATCAGGGACGTTGATAGTCAGACCCATGGTTGAAATTCCACTCATGAAATGGCAGCTCGATGGAAAGGGGTGTGGATGACCACAGTAACAGAGTTTTCACTACCCCAGTGAGCGGAGGATCACCTGTTCACACTCTGGGTGGGAGACCCAACACGTCTCCCGCTCAAGATGGTTGAGAGGATGATAGGTGATGAGTGTGCTGATGATGGTACCAGGACCCAAGTCCTTTGTGTTTTTCCGCAGGGTGTACTAGGTGTGGAGGTCGTACATGGCAGGGTTGATAGGACATGAGACGTGGTATACCTCAAGCTTGGAGACGGAGTGACCGAAAGGCAGCGAAAGAGCACTGGCAGGCGACAATGCCATCTCACGCGTTATACTGCACGCCAACCCTGGCGAAAGGATCCTGTTCGACATGTTCGAGGTGTGATGTGGTGTCGGGTGCAGTGTCTGATCGGTAAGTGCCCGAATGTGTTAGTTTAGTGGAGGATTTGATAGGAGATCATGGACGCGGGGCTTATGTGCAGTGGGTCGTGGGTTGGTGGGCATAATTATTCAAATTGCTGTTTGAGTATATAATGCAGCCTGGATATCCGTTCATCCATAGCCCTACGTCGATACGGCTAAATCACTAAAGGTGAACTGAGCAGTAGATAGTGTTTAATGACTTCCTTAGCCTCATGCAACCACTAGCGAACAAGATTCATGTTATAGACATTTATTAAAGTAGGCGTTAATGTGAAGCTACGCAGCTAAGGTATGGTTCTTGACTAGCGATAGAGCGCGACACCAGCATCAACAAGGCGTAGCACAAGCTTGTCTCCTGGTACCGGGTAGAACTCTGAGCATGTCCCGCCAGCCTAGAAAGTGCGTGTCAGCCGAAGAATCAAGATTGAGGTGAGACAGACTCACGCTAGGTACACAAATTCGAGCCACCACAACCGGGGATTTGCTCAGCGGTGGCTAACTCCTAAGCCGATAAAAGCTGAGGATTGACTGGATGGCGTGGTAGAATCTTTGACCGCAATATCCTTCATGGACAGTTCGGAAATATGGTAATCGCAGCTTCATATCGAAGCGGATGGCAGAGGACATGACCAGCCTATCCCTTGGCGATACACAAAACACTTCTTCAACATAATTCAGTTAAACGGACGCGAATTTAACTCATTATTAGTCTAACCTGGATGGAGGGCGTGATGATATTTGTTGTTCGTTGGGTGCCCGCGAGTCATCCGATCCTCACGTTCTTGGGCTGGTTAGAATCGCGTCGAATATGACTCTGGAACCCATCTGGAATTATGTAGCTCAGCCCTGAAAGTCGCCTGGAGTGTTGTGAGTTGTCTGATAGCTTCGGCGAATAAACAATTTCATACGGCAGCAAAAGCCCGTCCGATTCCGACATGAGTGGGCCCGTTAAATTCCTCCTGTCGAGGGCTTTCCAATGAGCCCGGGACCCAAAAGGGTTCGATAGGGGTTGGGATTTTGACGCGTGTGCTGGCACTGGCGCCAAACTTACTGGCAGTCATGCAGACGATGCCTGCTATGGCACCCACTTCTCATCTAGCTTATCCCCAACCCCACGTTTCTCCAATATCTGTAGCACAGTCGTTGAGGCGTCGCCATTCTTGCTGCCCACGAAAATGAAGCCGAGCAGCAGCACGCAGCTAATGATGAGATCTCTGTCGCTTCTATTGCCACCAAGCCACCCGAAACGCGTGGGAGGATGTAGGGAGTAATGTTTTCACGATGGGGGTGGCAATGAGTCAGACCAAGGCCGATAAAAGCGGTATTCTTGAGAGGAGTAGACTTATTCGTTGTATATTCGCGAGCGTAGCATTCACTCGAGCTCCTGCCTGGGAGAGAGGTCAGACAACACTCAGGGAGCTGTATCCCGGGCTAGGCGTACCTTGATTTTTACTTCGATGAGTAGATTGGGTGGTATGGTCGCCAGCCAGTGCGCGTGAGTTTGCTGTGGGAGGAAATGAAAGCAGAGGAGCGGTGATCAGACTGTGTTATCCTATGGAGGGTAAAAGAATGACATACCTACAGCAGAGACTGGAACCACAGTTAGTTACGGATAGATACAAGAGAGAACGGGGATGAGACAATGACCCATGTTGCAGAAGGTGGAGATGGGAGAGGAAACTGGTGCACGAGACGAGGAAAGGGTTGGGCTGGAAGGATGTCTGGCATTGGGCATGGCTGGAGAATTGAAAGACACGGCACACCCTCACGTATCGTGTTGTTGATCCAAGTATTCGGCATTATATTGGTAAAGAGGGGGCATTCTTTGTTGGGGGGATAATGCATTTCTTCTTCTTGTCTGCCTCAGGAGTAGAGGGCCCTTGTACCAGTAGCACTGACCGGGACACTGGACGGGGATGAGATGAGTTGTAAACGGGATTGTGGAAAGGCATACCGGTCTCTCAGCCTGTGGGAGAAGGTTAAGCGGGGATAATGGGTTGCGTATGTAGAGACTCACGGTAAGTAAGGCTGAGGGTGAATCTGCACATGACCTTTATGGGGACAGTATGTAGTACTCCCGCAGGTTCAGACACAGCGCCATACGACCAGCATAACCAAAGGCGTGATTGGGATGTGGGGGATTCCGAGCGGGTTGGAGGGCTGCCTTGTGCGAATGGCGGGTTACTGTGAGCTGTGTATCGAGGACTGGCGAGGATTTCCACGGCATTCCAATGATGTAAGGAAAGTTGCAAGCAAGTAAGCCCCAATGCGAAAAGAGGCGAATATTCGAATGGACCTACCAGAGAATCACGTGGTTGTTGATTGGTGACGACACCTACCACAAATGGCACACCGCTACTAATCATGTACTGGCGACTGGACCTCAACATTTAATAGGGATCGTGCCGAGTCTACATCAACTAGTGGCTGGTATTCTACAACAACGACATAACCCCTGAAAACGCGCTTACGACAATTTAGCCTGAGGACAGAATCGTTGGAGCTCTGTCGTGTGGTCTGGCTCATCCACCCCATCACGCCCGATACCCGCCTCTGCAAATTCTATAAACCATCAATCCATTTACCTCCTGCTAATCATACTCTCATGAGCGCCAAACACTAGAATTTTGTTGCACTTATTCACCTCAGCTCATTGTGGTGGATGTTGCGACTGGAACCGAGCACTGGAGAGCTGGGTATGTACTTATTATAGCTGATCTAACACAACACCTGTTAACTCTGAACTTAGCGCCCAACGCTGATCATCAGTCATCTGACACGGTCTACGACTGGGATAGAGATGTGTGCTGTGTACCATTCCCATCACCCGTCATGTTCATCGACTTGTTAGTCGATCCTCTCGCTAATCGTCTCCGGCGCTTTATACGCCGAAAGAATCCTTCTGATCAGCACAGCCAGGATCAATTGCCCCAGAATGTAGATCTCACAACGGAAACAAGTGGGTTGTAAACATACAGCCCCTCACTCACCCACTGAATGATCACGACCTCCAGATTCGCAGGGACCGAGCAGAAAGCTGTATTCATCGGGGTTCTTCCATCAAGCAAAGGATTCCACTTTCTACAATCCCGTCATGGTCGATCAAGTTGTCAATATCAACAACGCATTTCCAACAGGAGAGCCAGGTACGTCCGCCGCCAGTGGCCCTAACTTCTATAACCAGTCAGCTGAAATCCACCACAGCCCTAAAACATCTTGCACCGTACACCGAGCCCGGTGCCGCGATGGATTCCAGTGCACGGGACCCACCCCCCAAATGTCACCCAGGAACCCGCCTGAAGATTGGAGGAGAGCTCGAAACATGGTTGAACAACCCCAAAAGGGAGTGGAATATGATATGGCTCCGTGGCCCTGCTGGCACCGGGAAGTCTGCCATTGCCCAGACTTTCGCCGAGCACTGCTACGACAGACACCGTCTAGGTGCCGCATTCTTCTTCTCTCGGCCAAACGAACGAAATAAACCCAACACCGTCATCCCTACCCTCGCATACCAACTCGCATTCCACTGCCACAGCTTTAATGTCGCCCTCTCCAAGCAACTCGCTAGTGACCCTCAGTGGATGACAAAGGCACCGCATGTACAGCTCAAGAGACTCATCATCGAGCCTTTCTTGGTCCTACAAGCAGAGGGGGACGAGTGTATCAGGGAACCCTTCGTGATCATCCTTGATGGTCTCGACGAGTGTGAGGGGGAACATGCTCAGTTTGAGTTCGTCAGCATGATCAACGAGGCTGCCCAGTCGAACCTCCCCCTGCTTTGGCTGATCTGCAGTCGATCGGAGGCACACCTTCAGTATACATTCTCGAGGGTTGTGTACTGTGGCCGCGAGGAGCTCCTCCTTGATGATGAATGCCGAGAGGACGTAGACCGATATCTCCATGATGAGTTGGCGAGGATCAGGGACGAGTACGCCGACATCACACCTTCATTGTGGCCGTCCGAAGGCCAGTTCGATGAGCTCTCCGGATCTGCCTCTGGTCTTTTTGTGTTCGCCTCCACCTGTGTGCAGTACATTGGCGACCGCACGTACGCAAATACAGTGAATCAACTGAAGAAACTGCTGTCGTTCTTGAAGCGTGCTGATGCCATTGGGACTAATAATCCTTTGGCTACTCTGGACCTCCTCTACACTCAGATCCTCACCGATGTACCAGAAGAAAATTTCCTCACAACCCAACGAGTTCTCGCTCATTTGATTGGTATGATCAGTGTACCAGCATCCCGGAAATCCGCGCAGGTGGTTTGTAGCTTTCTATGCATGGACAAAAGTACTTTCTACAGTGCCTTGCGCAAACTACATTCCGTTATTGCCGTGCCAGCTCCCGAGGATGCCTCCGAAGCGCCATTACGTTTCCACCATGCATCATTTCAGGACTTTCTCTTGGACCCCAATCGCTCGGGGAGGTTTGCCATTGAGAAGCAGAAGGCATGGGTCGATATCACGAAATCAGGTCTTTTCTGGCACAGCATT
This sequence comes from Macrolepiota fuliginosa MF-IS2, assembly GCA_015584085.1. Taxonomy (NCBI): domain Eukaryota; kingdom Fungi; phylum Basidiomycota; class Agaricomycetes; order Agaricales; family Agaricaceae; genus Macrolepiota; species Macrolepiota fuliginosa. Next base: position 2,081 of record MU151190.1, on the reverse strand, counting down.
GATACAACGCGCTTCCACACCAACGATGGTGAGCGCTTAAGACAGATCACGGTGATGCGTTTCTCATTAGTTTCTTGGCAGGGTGGGACTTTGATTTGGAACACCAGCATGCGAGCTTGCCCAACCTGAAATGGGTCTCACCAGACAATGAGAAAGACGTCTCCTTGGGTGTTGCAAACCTCGCTCTAGCCTGCTACTGGGCGTTCATTTTCTTGCGTGATGAAAGAGACGACGATCTCTTCTCCCTTGTTCATGATCTGGATTTCAGATACGTGCACCGTTGCTACTTTCCGCATCTTTCAGACTGGCTCCATAGACAGGTAGGGTTCGACAATTTGCTGCTGAGCGTGCTACATGCTCATCCCTTCACGAATATCCAGGATCCTTCAGACCCTATCGTGCGCACAGAACCGTCCAACGAACTGGACATGCGACTGCTGGAGTATCTCAAAATTGTGGTTGGCCGGGGGCGTGCAGATCCGGCAACATTTCCTTGGAAACCCGTAAGTTGGCATTTTTGTGGATTGGATCATGGTCTCAAGAATACTTCAAGCCCAATAACAGGGCTGGCAGACGCAGGACATACTTTTTCATTGGACATGGGGAAAAGACCACTATTGTCTGTCTTACTGAAGGTCAATTTGAGGAGCATACTCTGAACCTTGACAAAGAACCCACTCCGCAACAAATCAAGGTGTATCAGGACTGGCTTGTTAAGATCAAATGGAACGAAGAGCCCGATTATGAAGAGGGAGCGGAACCTGGGTCGGAAATCGCGGAGGGGAGAATGGGGTAGTGGGTCTCCAGTAGTAAGACGACGATGTGGCGGAGGAATTCGGTATTGTGCACGGTTGACTTGGAATGTGGTCGGGCGGCAGGGACACATTATATACACCACACTCTAGCAATGGGCTCCCAATCAGCCAAGATGGACACAAAGATACTTGTTCTTCCCTCATCAATACGAATGATATGAGCACTGTCCCCCGGCCAACGGCCTCAGATTACCTACCTTAGTAGTCCTTCTTGCTCATTTCTACACTGTTCCCACTGGATAGTACCTCGATAGCATGGGACTAGCTCGGATAGAAGGGGAGAGGAAGGGAGAACCACAGAACGGAATTGTGTTTATTATGCATATTCTGGCACGGTTTCAAATATAACTAATAATTGAACATGCACCAATCTCATGTCAACCCGTCTAACCCAACTTGTAATCTCGCTTGGACACCGCTTCATCCCAACCTCACCCCTTCATAGCTCTTTAATCACGTCCACAAGTACCCTTTGGGAGAAGGAATGGGACATTGAAGATGAGGTTGTGGTTTTGACTTTTCAAGCTTACTATAGAATGAGACTGTGTGGCTGTTCTGGCCGTAGATGACAAGGGTCAGGAAGCACAGCGAGCAGGAGTAATATGGAGTGTAGTGGACACAATCCAAGTCGAAGATGTGTAGAATCAAGGTGAAACAGAAGAATAACAACATGAGTGTTAAGCGCGTGATCTAGGTAGGACATGACGACTTATTCTGAGTTTGGCGAGAGATGATGGCAAATAACCAGCCAGGGTTATTAGTGCAGGCCTGTATGACGAGTAGCCGATCGATGGTTGGGTCACCCTCCGGAGGTAATGTCAAAGTTATTGTCGCGGTAAGTTTTGTGTGCTTGTGTGTCGAACATCTTGTTGAACCGGAAACGGTGAAACGCCCTGAGAACCACATGACTCAAGCGCTTGTCGCCTCACGTGACAATAGTCACTAGGTCGGTCCGAAGGCATGATCTCAGATATGAACTATCTTAGAAGATCTGTCCAATTATGTTTCTATTATTAGATACAATATGCTAGTCTCCGCTTGCAGCGTAGCTTTGCTCCTTGCCTTATTGTGCGTAGTCATAGCAAGGTAACAATGCAGCATTATGTAGTAATGGACTTGTACTATGCATCGTGGGACATTGGACTCTCTGTAGAGTATATAAACCCCATGTATTCCTACTATGCAATCCAGTTCTCTTCCTTCTATTGAAGCATTTACAAGCACAACTAACAACTCTAACAAGTAAGTCTCCAGTTGCCCTGTTTA
>MU151189.1:32962-67964 GCA_015584085.1 Macrolepiota fuliginosa MF-IS2 | reverse complement strand
GAAGACATGTCAGGATGATTTCGAGGATGCACTCAGGGCTGTCAAAGCCGCACAATACCAATTGGCACAGGCTGGGTTGGTCCACGCTGATAGCCATCCCTGAAGCGTGAGTGACACTGGCATTTACCTGAATGGGTCGCTGTTAACACTGGCCCATTTCTTTGATTGGTCCGATCATGAAAGCTCTTCCTGGCACCAACTTCGGTATCATCTGGACTGGAGTACGTCGTGACTGATTGATTATTCTGAATCGCCAGCTGACTGATGGATTTCCAGAGCACTGAAACTGATGCGCTTCTTGCGGACCAGTTCAAATACCCTGCTGACCACTGGGAGGCTTACGCCAGCTGCGGTATTTGCAAATAGGATATTCATGGACCGGAGCCTCGAATACGATATACAAATCGTTATTTGATACAATGAGTTCATCTGGACTATGAACGACTCATGCCCGCCTGGCCGTCATTAAAATGTCATACATTTAGTAGGCCCTTGGGAGGCATTACCGAATAATGAAATATTAGACAAGCCAAGACCGCAGGTTGAACGCTGGAGTATCAATAGTTTTCGACAGAGCCTTGTATGCACCCCTTTGTCCATCAGCTCAATTCACCTCGGGTACACATTTCACCAACCCCAAAATTAGATATCACTCATATGGCAGTGACCTGCCATCAGGTTCTCGCTGCTATACTGATTAACAGGCTTGAAAAAGTCAGTGATCTCGGCGTTTTCTCTTCGATCTCTCAGGACAGCTCATCCTTATCAGTCATAGGTAAGCCACCTTCGCTTCGTGAACCCGTTGAATGGCTGGGGGCGGTGGAGGGAGTCTCGGCGTCGATGATCGGCTAGTTCCTCATCACGACCACGGCCACGTTTTCCATATCGAATACCTTCCTGTCTTCAACATCCCTGGATAAAAGTGCAGGGAGCTCTCCAAGTCTTGGGAGAGAGAAGTACCATAATATGCATGGCCAATGATAGATGAGATGTGCGCTCTTCCTCCCGGGTTGAAAAAACTGAGTGAGACGGGGGAGCGCTGGAAGGATGGAGGATGTCTGGACTGAGAGTATTGAGCATCGCGGGGGAGTGAGCGCGAAAAGTGGAAGCTTAGTAAAAGGATTGTACTAGCTGACAGGCCGCTGAAGTTGCAGGGATTGTCCAACAGCCATTGCGGGGAGGGAATGCCCCCGCAATCGAAGCTATCACTACTATCTTAGTTCTGTGACTCATGTGGCTTATCTTTGACGAATCACCGCTGTTCTTTATCGTGCAAGGTGAGAGTATTACTGAGACACATATGGAGCTACTAGTAGGAAAGCTGGCTTGAAACGCTCTCCATTTCTGGAGGCTGTTAATTGATGTAGCGGTGGAAGCCTAGGTTGCTGTCATATGTGCGACATCTAACCTTGGGGCTGGTAAAATATGTGCAACTGAGGTGAATTGAGCCATATGCGGGTAAGTGGGCCCTGCAGTCAGAATGCGCCCGCAACTGAAGCGACCACTGCTTTGCCCGTCTTGGTCTGTGATCCATGTTGTACTCATCTTCGACCCTTGTTCTATCATTAACTCTGAAGAGATCTGTGAAGAGGGGGATTTTATTAGCATATCCCATATATCTTCCATCTCTCTCTCTTGCTTGGCATGTTTTATTTATCAACACCGTTAGTATAAATGAGATTGCTAACCTACTATTCAGACTCAAGTCCAGCCACCCCTACCCATCCGCCATGTCTTCAATTAGGTCCATCGACAAGAATGTCCTAGAGTCGCCAACTAGCATACCCGAATTTTTGTTATCTGATCTATCACAGGATGATCTCGACATCATCAATGACATGGTAAAGCTACCCCGAGATCAGCCATTGAAAAAGAGCGGACTAGTCGGCGACACTCCAAATGAAAAAGGAACACAGCAGCCAGGTGACAAGAAGGCAAAACAAGATGATGAGTTTCCAGACGGCGGTTTAAGAGCTTGGCTTATTGTTGTTGGGGTATGACTTCCTTCCGTTGTCTTGTGAATCATACCCATTAGAATGTGCACCCAGGGCGCATGCATTACGTTCTCGACGTGAGTCATTGATCAGAAATCCAGCTAACGGCTTCATATACTTATATTTGGCACCTGCTAGCTCTGGCTATATCGCTTCTTGGGGTGTAAGTCCTTATTTCGGGAGCCATCCTATCACACGCTCATATACATCATAGATCTTTCAAGCATATTATCAAGAAACACTTCTTAAGGGTGTTTCCCCCTCAAGCATGTGTGTATTTTTGCACCGTTCCGGTTTGAGACATTCTTACAAACCCTGCACCGTAGAGCATGGATCGGTTCTATTCAAGTGCGCAGATCCTTGTGTGACCTCTGGGGCCACTAACAACCAGTCAACCTCTATAGTACGCGCTCGTATTCCTCCCGGGCTTGATTGTGGGACGTCTCTTCGATCTTGGCCACTTCTATCTGGTTTTTCTCCCCTCGAGCATTGCCATCGTAGTTGCGACCTTTCTAATTGGCCAGTGCACGCAATACTGGCACTTCCTGCTATGTCAAGGGTTTGCTACTGGGGTGTGTATATTTTTAGTGTTCAACACCTGCATGCCCCTGACCAATGGAGAGTTAGCTGGCAGTTGGCGGTATTTTTGGATGTGGTAACCCAGTTATCTCACACTGGTTTAAGAAGAAACGTGCTAGTGCACTGGGCTATATGGCTGTTGGCTCTTCGTTAGGAGGGACAGTAATCCCGATCATTATTAAGAATTTGCTTTCTCGTGTCGGGTGGGCACCTCCACTTCCATTTCTCGCTTCCTTATATCTAATCTGATCTTCTAGGTTTCCATGGACCATGAGAATTCTCGGGTTCATTCACCTCGTCATGTGTGGAATAGCCAATTTAGTGAGCACATACATTCACATGGTAATGCTAGGGAGTACTGATAAATAATGCAGACAATAAAACCTCGCCTCCCTCCTATGAAAGTCAAGGGGGGTTTGTTGAACCTCGCAGCATTCAAAGATCCACCATTCACCGTATACTGTATCTCCTCGTTCATCATTTTCTTGGGTATCTACACAGGTACGTTCCTTCTCCTGTTATCAACTTCATACTTAATGATGTACTGTTTAGCATTGATCTACGTCAACGTCAGTGCGAGCCAATTTGGAATCTCTCCTAATCTTGCATTCTACTTCGTTTCCATTGCCAATGCAAGTGCCGCCTTTGGCCGGGGGGTCACAGGCATTTGCGCAGACAAATTCGGTATGCTCTATTTCCTTACTGTTCCCCTCAAATCTCGTAAAGCTAAAATCGCGGTGCGCACAGGTCCATTGAATATCCTGATTCCATTTACTTTCTTTGCTGGGATCCTTACCTATGCCTGGCCCTTCGCACGTTCTGCTGGTCCTCTTCTTGTAGTGATAGTCATATACGGATTCAGTTCTGGGGCATTCATCTCACTCCTGTTGACCACGATCATGAATTTTGGTGGAGAGGGTGATGCCGGGAGAAGGGTTGGGATGTTTCTGACCACAAGTGCTCTTGGTGCACTTGCTGGTCCGCCTATCTCAGGTGCTATAAATGCGACCACCGGGGGATTTGAGGCAGTGGGGTACTTTGCTGGTAAATCTTTCCTTTCTTGTACTTTTACTTGGTCACTTAACATTCGCGATTAGGGAGCGCTATTATTCTGGGTGTACTGGGCTTGATTATTGTGAGGTACCTCAAACTGGGACGATGGATCGGCAGAGTATGACTGGGATTGGAGTCGGGAATACTATATAATTAATGGTTCCGGTGGATATTTTGAAACACTCAACTGTGTAATTCAAGGCATGTACTATATTATTAAGTGAACAATGTACACCAGGTCGTCGCAACTCTTCTTGTGTCATATTGGCAGGAATAGCCGGAAATATGGTGTTGGTAGCACCCAGTGTGATCAGCAACTCTTTGTCACAAATGTGGTTTGAATCGATGAGGTCTGTTCTATGCGTATCCCAGTCCTACGACCCTACCGAGCTTGAACGTTGAGTACTAGTCAGTGAACAGATCATACGCACTTGGCCAGTGCAACGGGGTGGGTGATTGAGGGTTTCCCCGGGGTTTTACTTCGGCATCAGGACAGACGGAAGAGACGAATGCTCGCCCTCGCGCTCTCCCCAAAGCCAATACCAACAACTTCAATTCGCCGGTGGATGAGTAACACCATCTCTAGACACCCAAAGTCAATGGTGGCCCACACTGAGCCAAGCGTCTTCGTGTAATGGTGCTCCTTCCCTTGCTTTTACCAAGAAGACTGCCAACACGAAGATGGCATCCCAAGCTCTTGGCAGTGGTCTCTATGCCGCCGATGATATAGATGGTGGGTACACATGGCTCATCATGGCTGCTATGCCCGGAGGTGAAATATTGGAGAGGTGGTTCAAGGATCCTACCAAATTTGCGAAGAAGGCATGTCAAGATGACCACTGGGAGGCTTATGCCAGTTGTAAATGGGGCGTCTGGATCAAGCTAGGATAGGACCCGTGGGGGCTGATGGGCCCCTAATCCAACATACAAATCATTATTCAATGTAGTGGGTTTATCTGAACCATGAATGACTCTTCTCTGTCCGCAGGCCCGAAGGTCAAAATTTAACAAGCTTTTAGCAAGTGACAACCGAGACGCGTACCAAGTGATGAAATAGTAGGCAGTCAACTCCTCTTTCGTCCGCTTCCCCCCCACAATGGCCTAGTACGTTCGGAATCCTTAGTGTTAGAAGGGCGTGGATAATGTGCCAAGCGTTGAATATCGCGTGAGAGATAATACCCGTTTGTGGAATACTCTTATCAGATTCTTCTGATATTCACCTCCGAACTTCGCTTTAATAGATACCACCCTACCGAGGGGTGTAGTCTCTGACCTAGTCCCAGTTTAAGCTCACTGCGCCTTCGGAGTAAGTAAACCTATAAGTACAGCATAGAAATGTAGAGTTTAGTAACGACAACTACAACAACAGGCAGCATGAGGTCACCAGCTAAATAAGGATTGATTGATTGATTGACTTATCCAGGCCGAGGATAGTGCGTGAAGTCCTCGTTGATATGTTTGACGTCCTTCAGGTAATCATTAGCAACGTGGATGTGTAGCAAAAAAAAAAAGATACTGCATCACACGTCACCGGCCCGAGAAAGCTCCCAAGTTATTGATCAACATCACAATGAAGATGGCAGGTGTCCCCTGAATGTTGTTGTCTCTCACAGAACACCTCAGAAACCAAGCTCATAACTATCCCACATAACTCACGAAATGCGTATCCATGGCAATGTATTCTTCAACAACCAGAACCTTCACAACTGAAGGTCAGCGATCCCCTTGAACATCGCTTCAAATCCATACAACTCCAATGCAAATCCAGAGTGGACATCCGTCTCCAGGTTTTTTTTCGCTTATCACTATTTTCTGACACAGCATAGCCTGCTGAACTATACATGTTTTGGACATTCAAGCCAGCACACTCAGCTGCTATAAAAGCAGGTTGGTCATGGCTCTTTCTCCCAGTGCCCGATGCATCCCACAGTAAACAAAGCAACCACTCTGTTCATCGATCGTTTCCTAACATGTTCAACTTCAGAGTTCCCTTGGCCGGCCCTTGTAAACATGCCGTCTGCCTTGGCAAACCACTCACGATACATACTCGCAAGGCCAACGAAGACACTGAGGTAATCTTGTAGGAAGAAGTTCCTCGCAACCACAAGGTACGTTCCTACCTTCTACATATGAACTGATCATGATTTTTGTTCTTTTGTAGATTCATATACGCTGCTTCATAGACACACCAGCATTCACACAACGCCTCCTCGAACACTTTCCAAATCTTTATACTGGAATCACAGGTCCGTTCACTACCCTCGTTCCCTTCCCTCCACGTCCAATTCACCCAAAACCACAGGCGCAATAACATACACGACCAACCCCAACACCTCTGCCGTAATATCCCACCTCTCGAAAACCTACCCATCCGAGCCTCTCCGCATCTTCCTTGAAGGAAACGTGCCATACATGGTCCCTGCAAACTTGTACAACTTGATACCAGAGAGAAACTGCCGCTGTCTCATACGGCAATGATTCCTTGGACAGCCGAGTTTTGTTGCCCAGATCGCTCATTCAGCTGGAGGAACTCCTGAAGATAGAAATGCTGAGGGTAATATGGATATGAAGGACGATAATGCCAGTGGTTGGGATGCGGAGAGGGTTATGAGGGATGTGAGGGACTGAGTTGATCTAAAGCTACTGTAAAGTTGCGATGATACTCTGCGTGATACAATGCATGATTGTATACGTGACTACCCTTGTGATTGAATCTAAGGATGAAAGGTGTCCAAGATAAATATAGATGACCAGAAATGGTGTAAATCCAATTCCCTATTTATTTCTCCCTCCAATCTCCTCCCCCGTTGTTCTACACCTCCCCCAAACCATGCCATCCAAGTTCTCTTCTACCGCTAGAAAGCACATCCAAGGAACCCTCTCGACGCTTCAGTATATTTGGCGCATCGACATCCATGACTTCCAAGGAGTAGTGGTGGGGCAGAAGGAGTCAAAATTCTATTACACGGCATCTGGCCTCCACAGTCTCTGGCCAGACACTCTTGAAGATCCTCATGCCTGTGGCCAACATTACCCGGGGACCACGCAGCTGCGCCCCAATTACATGACCTTAGGGCCAGGGGGGGCAATGTGCGGAATGAGGAAGCACTCAAGTAGGTCATAAATCGCTTGGGGCTCCTCAAAAGTTCGTCATGATTCCCCACCCCCGATAATGCCCTTCTGAGGCTTTTTTTTGCAGAAGACTCGGCCCTACCCTTCCAGGTGGTTATAAGTACGCTTGGACCCAGGTTTGTGATCTTCCATACCTTGTCTGGGTTGGATAGCGTGCAATATCAAGACAAGGATGGGATATATGCATCCGTAATCGCCGCCAAGGAGAAGCCACACGCAGCTATGTGGAATGGAGACATACCTCTGAGGTGTGTATTCCCCTTTGTCTTGTCTTGTCTATTAACATGTAGCATTTAATTTGTCTTTAAGCAAATGTGGACATTATTATGATTCTTTTGACCCTGGGTTAACTTACCCATATTTTTTGTACAAACAGATTGCCACATATTTGCAATTACATTCATCATCCATCATCCATCTCAATGTGACCTGAACTGGTTAGCCAACCAACATCATTTACTGCTCTGCAAAGCCTAGACTTTGCCTCATCCAAAAGAAGTTCCAAAGACCACCTGGCTCCTGCAAGAGTACCACCTTCAGTTGTGATTTGTGGAGGAGATATATCTACACTGGGATCATGAGTGCTCAGTGAATATAACCTGATTTTATCTCCCATTGTGCAAATGCCATGGAGTTGATGATTGGGACACTCTTCTGTGAATCTATCAACATTTACATAGGTGAATAGGAAGTAAATTACTCACTCACAGTGGCCCACATGTGCTTCCTCATGGACCAGTCGGCTTCTACCTGTTGCCTGGGTGATACTGATGCCTCATGCTGCCAGACCTGGAGCAAGAGCACTGGTAGATGTGTGTTCAGGAGTCAGTCTAATCTCACTATCTCCCTGATCTGTCCCCACTCCTTGAAATTGTACATCAAACACAGAAGTAGGTGGTATACCAGATTCGTATAAGCCACACACCACCATGTGGGGGCATTCACAGTGGATTTTGCCTGTAGCACACATGTAAAACCAGCAATAACACCATCTGGCCAAAAACTACATATCTTCCATGACAAGCTATCACTCATGACCCACACACTAACCCAACAACATAATAACCTCAACATGAAGTTCTTTGCATCCTTCCTCATCCTTGTCCTCACCCTCATCTTCTCCAAGGTTTCCATTGTTCTCCCTGTTGTACATTGTTCTTTTTGTGGTGGAGAAATGCAATAAATAAATTCTCGACACAGGATATTGATGCATGTGACCTCATTAAACATGACTTTGAGAAATATAGTCTTGAGGTTTGCGAGTTCTATGAAAATACAAACAAGGAGCGCTCGTTTGATGATGACGAACATTCGAGCGTGATCTCTCAGACGACTTGGAAATACGAGACTTGGATGCTCGGAGCAAGGCAAATCTAAGTCCCATTTTGAAAATGACCTTGACTCTGACAACCCCCGTGATCTAGTCACCGCCTGCTGCTAAGCCTGCTTCTGCCAAACCAGCTGCCAAACCTCTCATTCTTTCCAAACCTCCTGCGAACCAGGCGAACCCGCCCGTGAAACCCGGGGACCCGGCTGGTGTGTGCAAGAAGCCCACCCGCATCGTTTATTACGATGGCAACTACTGGCCAGAGTAAGCCGACTTTCAATGTCAATGTGATGATGATACTGATTACAGAACCGTACAGCGGTCGCCGTCGGTGGAAAGCCGTACAGACTTGGAGAGCAAACTTCTTGGGATGGTGGAGAATTGGTAAGTGTTTACCACAGCGACTTATTCGGCAGACGAGTAACATCGTCCCTAGACATTCGATGGCAGCGCACACTTCGCCAAACGCCCCTCGTGTAATGATGCTCCTCCAATTGCGGCCTCGCGGGCTCTCGGCAATGGTCTGTATGTCGCCAATGGTATAGATGGCGAGTACACATGGCTCATCACGGTTGCTATTCCTAGAGGCGAGACATTGAAGAGATGATTCAGGGATCCTACCAAGTTTGCAACGAAGAAGGCATGTCAGGATGATTTCGAAGATGCGCTCAAGACTTTCAAATCCGCACAACAGCAATTGGCACAGGCTGGGCTAGTCCATGATGATAGCCATCCCGGAAATGCGAGTAACACTGGCTTTTACCTGAATAATATATCGTTAATACACGGTACAGCGGTTCGTTCCTTCGACTGGTCCGATCACGAAAGCTCTTCCCATCGACTTTGGTATCATCTGGCCTGGAGTACGTTATGATTGATTGATTATCCTGGATCACCAGTTGACTGATGGATTTCTAGAGTACCGACATTGATACGTTTCTTGCGAACTAATTTAAATACTCTGCTGACTACTGGGAGGCTTATACCAGCTACGGTGTCTGCAAATAGGGTACTCGTGGAGCTGAGCCTTAAATACGGTATACAAATCATTATCCGATGCAATGGGTTTATCTGCACTATGAACGACTCATCCCCCCCTCATGGCCAACGCCAAAATATCATGCATTTAGCGAGCCCTTAGGAGGCATCACCGAAAGATGAAATATTAGACAGGCCAAGACCGCATGTTGAATGCTGGAGCATCAACAGTCCTCGGGGGAGCCTCGTATGCACCCTCCTATCCATCAGCTCAATTCACCTCAGTTGCACATATTTTACCAGCCCCAAAATTAGATATCGCACATATGACAGCGACCTGCCATAAGGTTCTCACCGCTACATCAATTAACAGCCTCTAGAAATCGAGGGTGTTTCAAGCCAGCTTTCCTACTAGTAGCTCCATATGTGTCTCAGTAATACTCTCACCTTGCACGATAAAGAACAGCGGCGATTCGTCGAAGGTAAGCCACATGAGTCACAGAACTAAGACGGGCAATAGCGGTGCTAGCTTCGATTGCGGGGGCATTCCCTCCCCGCAACGGCTGTTGGACAATCCCTGCAAGCTCAGCAGCCTGTCAGCCAGTACATCCTTTCACTTATTGTGCTCAATTTTCCACAATGCTTAATGTTTTCAGTCCAACCATCTTCCATCCTTCCGGTGCTTCCAGTCTTTTCAACCCGGGAGGAAGAATGTATGTCTCATCTGTCATTGATCGTGTATATTCTGATACTTTTATCTCCCAAGACTTGGAGAAATCCTTGCACTTTTATTTAGGGGTGTTGAATATAGGAAGGTATTTGGAACGGCTATGGAGCTGGAAAATGAGATCCATCACGATCATGATGAGGAACTAGTTGATCGTTGATGCTGGGATCCCCCACAGCCCCCAACCCTTCAATAGGTGCACAAAACGAAGGCACCTTACCCCATGACTGATGAGGATGAGCTGTCCTGAGAGATCAAAGAGAAGACGTCAATAAATAATATCTTACCGTTACCATTCATTTCTCATATAGACAACCCTTTAATCAATACTGATCACTGGCATTTACTTGAGAAGGGTGCTCAATGAAATATCACACAATATAATGTGTGTTTGTTGTTCATAACTAATAATGATCAAAACTGATAGCGGGGGAGCGTGATGGAGGTCTATCAGTTAGAGGGACTCGACTATAGTGCTATGGTGAGTCCTCTCGATCTGACCAATTCACGGAACATTCACCCTTGTGCACCCCTCATACTTCATCAGGCACACATCTTGATGCGCCACCAAGCTGTGATTCAACCCTTGTTCTATCTTGAACTCTGTGAATAGAGGATTTTATTAGCGTATTCTATATCTTCTATCTCTTGGTATGTTTTATTTATCAACACCGTTAGTATAAATGAAATTAATAACCTGCTATTCAGACATAAGTCCAGCCACTCATACCCATCATGTCTTCAGTTGGATCCACCAACAAGAATGTTCTGGAGTCACCAACTAGCATACCCAAATCTTTGTCATCCGATACCAAAAACCTATCACAGGATGATCTCGACATCATCAATCATGTGGTAAAGCTACCCCGAGATCAACCATTGAAAAAGAGAGGACTAGCTGGTGACACCACGAATGAAAAAGGAACACAGCAGCCAGGTGATAAGGAGGCAAAACAAGATATTGAGTTTCCAGACGGCGGTTTAAGAGCTTGGCTTATTGTTGTTGGAGTACGACTTTCCTCCGTGGTCTTGTGAACCATACTGATTAGAATGTGCACCAGGGCTCATGTATTACATTCTCAACGTGAGTTACTAATTGGGAATCCAGCTAATGGTTTCATATACTTACGTTTGACACCTACTAGTACTGGCTATATCACTTCTTGGGGTGTAAGCCCTTATTTCGGGAGCCATCCTATCACACACTCATATACATCATAGATCTTTCAAGCATATTATCAAGAAACACTTCTTAAAGGTGTTTCCCCCTCAAGCATGTGTGTTATTTTGCACCGTTCCGGTTTAAGACATTCTCATAAACCCTGCACCGTAGAGCATGGATCGGTTCTATTCAAGTGCGCAGATCCTTGTGTGACCTCTGGGAGCCGCTAACGACCAGTCGACCTCTGTAGTATGCGCTCATATTCCTCCCGGGCTTGCTTGCGGGACGGCTCTTTGATCTTGGCTACTTCTATTCGGTTTTATTCCCCTCGAGCATTGCCCTCGTAGTTGCGACCTTTCTGATTGGCCAGTGCACGCAATACTGGCACTTCCTGCTATGTCAAGGGTTTGCTACTGGGGTGTGTATATTTTTAGTGTTCAACACCCGCATGCACCTGACCAATGGAGAATTAGCTGGCAGTTGGCGGTATTTTTGGATGTGGTAACCCAGTTATCTCACACTGGTTTAAGAAGAAACGTGCTAGTGCACTGGGGTATGTGGCTGTTGGCTCTTCGTTAGGAGGAACAATGGTCCCGATTATTGTCAAGAATTTGCTTCCTCGTGTTGGGTGGGCACCTCGACTTTCATTTCTTGCTTCCTTGGATCTAATCTAATCTTCTAGGTTTCCATGGACTATGAGAATTCTCGGGTTCATTCACCTCGTCATGTGTGGAATAGCTAATTTAGTGAGCACATGCACTCATACGGTAATACCAAGGGATACTGACGAATAATACAGACAGTAAAACCCCGCCTCCCCCCTGTCAAAGTCAAGGGAGGTTTATTGAACCTCAAGGCATTCAGAGATCCACCGTTCACAGTGTACTGTATCTCCTCGTTCATCATTTTCTTGGGTATCTACACAGGTACGTTCCTTCTCCTACTATCAACTTCATACTCAATGATGTATTCTTTAGCATTGATCTACGTCAACGTCAGTGCGAGCCAATTTGGAATCTCACCTAATCTTGCGTTCTACTTCCTTTCTATTGCCAATGCAAGTGCCGCCTTCGGCCGGGCGATCACAGGCATTTGTGCAGACAAATTCGGTACGTTCCATTTCCTCGCTGTCCCCTTCAAATCCCATAAAGCTAAAATCACGGTGCGCACAGGTCCATTGAATATCCTGATTCCATTTACTTTCTTCGCTGGAATCCTCACCTACGCCTGGCCCTTCGCACGCTCTACCGGTCCTCTTCTTGTAGTGACAATCATATACGGGTTCAGTTCTGGGGCATTCATCTCACTCCTGCTGACCGCGATCATGAATTTCGGTGGAGAGGGTGATGCCGGGAGAAGGGTTGGGATGTTTATGACTATCAGCGCTCTTGGTGCACTTGCCGGTCCGCCTATTTCGGGGGCTATAAATGCAGACACCGGGGGATTCGAGGCGGTGGGATACTTTGCCGGTAAGCCTTTCCTTTCTTGTACTTTTACTTGGTCGCTTAACATTCGCGATTAGGGAGTACTATTATTCTGGGTGTAATGGGCCTGATTATTGTGAGGCATCTCAAACTGAGACGGTGGATCGGCAAGATATAACCAGGATTGGAGTCGGGAACACTGTATAATTAACGGTTCTGATGGATATTTTGAATATTCAACTGTGAAACTCAAGTTATGTACTATACTACGAAGTAAGCAATATATACTAGGTCGTCACAACTCTCCTGGGAGGAAGGTTGTGCCATATTGGCAGCGATAGCCGGAAATATGGTGTTGGTAGTACCCAATGTGATCGGCAACTCCTCGTCACAAATGTGGTTTGCATCGACGAGGTCTGATCTAGGCATACACCAGTCCTACAACACTATCGAGCTTAAACGTTGAGCACTAGTCACTGAACAGATCATACACGTCCAGCCAGCGCAACGGGGTGGGGCGATTGAGGCTTTCCCGGGGTTTTAGTTCAGCGTCAGGACAGACGGAAGGGACGGATGCTCACCCTCCGCCTCTCCCCGAAGCCGATACTGACAGCTTTGATTCGCTGGCGGACGAGTAGCACCGTGTCTGGACATCCAAAGTCGATGGCGGCGCACACTTCGCCAGGCGTTCCTCGAGTAACGGTGCTCCTTCACCTGCCTTTACCAAGGGGACTGCCAGCACCTCGCAAGCCCTTGGCAGTGGTCTGCGTGCCACTGGTGATACAGACGGCGAATGCGCATGGCTCATCATGGCTGCTATGCCTGGAGGCGAGATATCGGAGCGATGGTTCAGGGATCCTACCAAATCTGCGACGAAGAAAGCATGTCAGGATGATTTTGAAGGTGCACTCAAGGCTGTCAAAACCGTACAACAACAATTGGCACAGGCTGGGCTGGTCCACGATGATAATCACCCCGGAAACGTGAGCAACACTGGCTTTTACTTGCATAAGATATCGTTCGCACATGGTGCGGTGGTTTGTTCCTTCGACTGCTCCGATCACGAAAGCTCCTCCCATCGACTTTGGCATCATTCGACCTGGAGTACGTCATGACCGATTGTCCTGGATTATTAGCCGACTGATGGGTTTCTAGAGCACCGACATTGATGCGCTTCTCGTGAACCAATTCAAGTACCCGCTGACCGCTGGCTTATGCTAGCTGCGGTATCTGCAGATAGGGTGCCCGGATCGAACTAGAACAGAACTTGCGGGAGCTGAGCTTTTGATCCAATATGCAAACTGATGTATAATGCATTTAGTTTACCTGAACCACGAACGATTCCTCCCCGTTTGTAGGCCCGAACGTCAAAATCCAACAAGCCCCTAACAGGCGACATCCGAGTCGACACATACAAATGGCGAAACATTAGACGTACTGGGGCCGTGGATTGAACGTCGATAAGTTGGCAAAGTGTTTCAGCTCAATATCCCATGGCGCCCTGCCTCTAAGTGGACAGGTGGGATGAAGAATAGAGATCCACTCACAAGTTTCTCTCGCTATCGGCACTTCTTTCTCGAAATCAAGCTTTCCGCACCGTGTGGGCTATATTCTTGAGCCGGGTGATACTGTATATTAACTCAGCGTATGAGAGTCATTTCATACTTAGTTCAATACAACAATGGTGTTGGATTTCTCAGCATCGCGGTCTTCGAAGTGCAGGAGGCATCACATTATGATCACTGATGCATGATGTGACGAATTCAGATTCCGACGTTCGGGCGGAATTTTCCGGGACAGGACTTGCCATCACAACCCACAGTACCCAATCGTCAACTCCTCTTTCATCCGCTTCTCCTCTACAATGACCTAGTACGTTCGGAATCTTTGCAGGCGTTGCAAGAATACTGATAGACGCGAAAATACAGCACTATCCTCGGCCGTGCCATCAAAAACGAGCACCTTGCTCTTGGTGTCCTTCTCAGTGCTCTTGGTGGTGGCATCCTCGCGACACGAGGCGGAAAGTCGGAGAGCAGGGCTGTGCCGCAGACAGTGCCGCAAGCGAAGGCTTCAGTCCCCATTAAAGCCGGTTCCAGGTGTGTTCTCCACTTCTTCGCTGTGTGACACCAGTTGACGAATTTTTGTAGTGAGGAGGAAGAATTGTGCGTACATCTACCTATCCTTTTCAGGGAAAGGTGTCGACTAACTTTTAGGCTCACTAGCATCCGGAAATTCGTCGAGGAGGCCGAGAAGGAGGAGACTGCTAAGCACTAAAACCCTCACAACATGTCCCGTCATCATCAACGTACCCGCCGGTCGACGTGGTGGAGCACCCGCGCTTGTATATCCTAGATATAAGCCCGGAATAGACGCATAATTCTACGATTCACATTTTATTGGATGATCGCTTCTCTGTCAGGTCGATGCTTAATTCACGCTGCCTTCTTGCTCAGGCGGTACCTTCAATATGCCTTGACGTCAGCACTCGTCTTCGAACTTTTCTCGACTTTCAATACTGAACGAGCCCAACGTACTACAAAAACTATCAAGGGAAGATGAAAGCTATGTATTCCCAAACCCCGTTGAGGAGGCCAACAGCTCGTCCAGCACTCAAATAATTGGCTGTTTATTATTCACTTGTTAGTATAGTATGACATAACTTACAATCGCAGTCAACAGAGGTCAACTCCACTCTACGCATTTCTTGACGTCATTGATGTAGTTCCTACCAGGTGCCAGGTCCTGGACGCGGTGTCTCTGATCTCATGTGAGCGTCTGTTACGGAGCCTCGAATGACCATGGGCATATCCTTCAAGACGGGCACATGGATGAAGCGCATTGCGGCATTGACACCTTCGAGCGAGGCAAGGATGTCGAATCAGAGTCATGGAAATTGGGTAGTTGAAAGGGTCATTGGATGTCAGGAATCCCCCTGATTCGCAGCCTCGTCCTGCATGGAGGATGTCTCCGTTCATGAGAGGCAGGACGGTTGGAGCCATATTGACTCTATACGGGAAACTAACCACCTATATACGGACACGAAACACGAGGGTACAAAGCAAAAGGAAGGACTCACATCCAGGGTCGTCTATACGGGTGGTGCTTGGTCTCGAGGGTGTACTAGAGTGTGTCGGAGGTGGATGAATCCCATGGCACGCGAACCTAGCTGATGTAGTAATTTAAGATTAAACTGTCTTATTCGTTTTCCCGGGTTCTAACGCTTGGGCTTGTAGTGTCGGGCTGTGCTCAAATTAGCTATCTGGGTCTGACCCTATGTCGAGAATACTACTCAAGGGAACGACTTGCTCGGCTTTTGAGTCGAAATGAGCTGTCTGAGCAACCACACTCGACACTTGAATTGTGCAGTACAAGTTACATCTTGATAAAGCTGTGAGTTGTTGAAGCCGCCGACGGGTGCTGTGGTCAAGTTCCAACCATGGCGAACATTCGCGGACCTTGGTTGGAGCCCTGGACAATTGACTCCACGACACCCTCATTCCTGAGTAACCAACCTTCAACTGTCAATGAAACTCTTCGATAGTCGGGTCGCCGATAAATGATAAATGACAAACATAGACTGGCTCGGCTTCCACAGGAATACTGAATCTTGTGGCCTTCTCGCCATCACTGAACCTGCCGTTCCGCCTGATGAGCCATAATGAGGCCATATCCGTGAGACAAATTAGTCGATCCGTGGGACTGAGCCCCAGGCCCGACATAACCTCGGAGAGGAGATTACGAAAACAACACCGACTGTGAGGGTCATCCCACAACTTTACAAACGGGACCTTCATAGTTCAAAGATATTTATATCATCTCAGAGCCAAAAGGACCAGTAGACTCTCACCCACAAATCTTTCTCATTCCTCAATATTCAATTACATCCCCCAGGAAGCTGCGACTATTTGAGCCGAATGCAGAGTACAATAGCAAGAAGCATTATCTCAGTGTCTTGATGTTGTAGCATGGCGTAGCTGAGCCCCCACCACTAGGCTGAATCGAACAAATTTATTATGGCCCCTACTATGAGGAAAGGTGTTCTATCCACTAACAAAATTCTCGCAAGACCCCAGAGTAGCTAGCGAAATTGATCACCCCTCTATGGTCCCGCGCATCCATGTGGGAGGAAGGGAGGATATACTCACCTCTGTCTGTGGGATACTTTCAAATGGCGCTACCAGAGTGCAAGAATGTTTTATCCATGAGCCCTTCCAGAAAATTTGCCCCAAGCGCCAGTCGAGGCTCGGTACCAATTTCAAGTTATAAATATTTGGTTGGTGCCGCTCCCCCAAACCATTCGGACAGAAATTCGCCGACAGGAATTGCCCAAAGTAACACAGAGAGCGATTTGGGAGAGGATGCAGAGGTTGACTCTACCAATATTCCAATTCCTTCTTCCGCAACTTCCAGTATGTTTGGAAGGCAGAAGCACCTAGCACCCAATTTGCTGGAGTCCAACGCGACGGCTTATGATGCCTGGGATTCACGTCGCATGTTCCATGAATATATTGCGGTACAATAGGTGCTCTCAATTTCTAGAAAAATATGAAAGCTTCTCAGACGTGTTATGGTATTCTAAGTAGTACAAATCGTAAGAAACGATCACGGTTGGTTTAACTCCAAGCTGCCTTAATCAAATCCGACGCGCGCTCCGCAATGATGTATACAGGGGTTTGTGTATGGGCGCAAGGTACATACGGCTAGATTTTTATCAGCCACGATTAAACAGAACGTTGCGAAAATACGCTCACCATGATGGATGCATCCACAATACGCAATCCGGATATTCCCTTCACCAATAAATCAGGGTCAACAACTCCCCAACTTGCGTTTTTCGGGGACATTGCCGCGGTCGACACCGAGTGCAAAGCACTCATGGTCATATTCCTGAGCACACCTTCGATTTCAGCATCTGTCATGGTGTCGGAGAACGGCGCTTGAATGCCTGCGATAATGCCCTCCCAAACGGGCGCTTTGACAAAGCGCATGGCGGCCTTGACTCCTTCGCGAGCCGTGAAGAGGTCGACGTCGGAGTTGAAAATACCAAGATCGATCAAAGGATCGTCGAAGGGATTGTTGGACTGGATTTTAAGAGAACCTCCTAAATCTCTTGTTAAGCCTGTTTATTCGTTTATTAGGGTATCTGACTTACGGGAAGCTGGGCTAACAATGTTGATACCAATTGAATAAGACCCTGCGGCGCCCTGTTGTGGATATTAATCAGGAATCGAAAATATGAATATGAATGTACTCACTCCTGGGACCATTTCGATATGGGCAGAGTGCGGACCAGCTGAGGGATCTGGAAATTGTTCGAATATTGGTGAATCGTCTGGTAGCCGTACCCAAGCGACATGGTCGCTTCCTAGTAGGGCAACGTAAGGCCCTGTCCTGTTTGTATTCCAAAGGTTCAGCGCTTCGGCCTGTAACGTGGGATCAAGGCTCAGGCTATATTCAATGGGAATGAATGCACGCGGCGAAGCGGAAGAGTAATTGATGTCTTACTTTGCCCATGGACCTAGATCGATCGAGTTCGGCACTATATTGAAGGAAGTTCCAAAGAACGGATGGTCGGTAATATTCTGCCCGACACTTGGATTGTGCAGCAGTGTTGGTATACCAAGCGCTTTCAGATCGTTTTGGTCACCGATCCCGGAGTGCAAAAGGATGTGTGGTGTGAGGATTGATCCTGCCGACAAGATAACCTCTTTGGATGCCGTCAAGAGCGTTGTCGCTGATGAGTCTGGAGAACGAATCTCAACGGTACGAATGGTCAGTCCTTTAGCTTGGTTATCTGAAGTCTTGAGTACACGGGTGACTCTTGTGTCGGTCACAATGTGCAGATTTTGACGGGTCTGGGTTTGTGCGTCAAGATACGATGTTGCTGCACTGCTACGCGTTCCATCATGACCGATTGTAGATTGGAGCCAACCTACATCAGGCATTCTTAGTTAAGCGGGATATAGCTAGGAGTGACCGTCCTACCTAGACCTAGCGGTGTGCCAGAGTTCATATCCAAATTGAATGCAAACTCTCCGCCCAACTCTTTACTCGCCTGGAGCGTAGCTGAATCGACCGGCGGGTGGAGTAATCCTGGTAGGGTCACTGCGACCTTCCCGGTGAAATTGTGTACCGCCGGATCAAACTCTCCTTGGGTATCGTGGTTGTCAGCTGGAGCTTGGAATTTCTCACTCTGAGCATATTCAAGATTAAGTCAGGATTGGCGTGTCGCGTGACAAGTAAGTGAAAATTCACCCTACTAATATACGGTTGGATACTATTCCAACTCCATCCATCGTCCTGAGTGACGCTGGCAAAACGATCGAAATCGGAAATGGTGCCTCTCGTATAGAACATTGCGTCTTGGATACAGAATTAAATGAAGGCCCCGATATATTACGACATCATCATACGCACTGACAGAGCTGCTTCCTCCGAGCATGTGCCCGCGCTGGTAATTGAACGAACGCCCACCCAGGCCTTTCTGTGGAGTCGTAGTGAAGTTCCAATCGAAGCGAGACCGGGCGGTGCCGAATTCGAGGCCAGGTACGATGGAGTCAGTAGCGCCCTCGTTCCTGAAACAAAATAAAATCCCGCCTATGTGAGCAACAGTACATCAACATACGTGGGTCCTGCTTCTATAACGAGTACATTGAACTTGGGGTTTTCTGTCAACCTGTTTGCGAGTACTGAGCCGGCCGTACCACCTATATCATTTATTAGTCTATTACTGCTGAGTAGTCTCGAGATATACTGACCACCAACAATAATGAAGTCCCAATTGATGCTAGGGATATCATCGATTGACCCGTGGATCGCACTGAAGCCAAGAGAAGATAGCCCAAGAATAGTGGCGATCGTAAGGAGCATTTCTTATCCTATGAGGGTTGCCACCGTTCAATCCGAGTTTGCGATCTTCATGGTTTATATCCTCAACCTGAGGCGTTTATCCCGGTATTTCTCCTCGATGTTCCTGCGGGCGTGAGCCAATACATCTTGAAAGGAACGAGCATATGGTTGCACGGTATAAACTTTAGGCGTATAACAAGAGATGAGTCTCAAAAGCGTGAGCATTGAACACCGCCAAAATTATTCTGGTTGGCCTTCCAGATGCCGTAGTCAGACCATCGTCGTTTGAACAGATGAAACGGGGCACCGTTAAGGCACATGAGAAATTAGAAACCGTTTTTCTCGGCTTGGAAGAGAGAAATAGGAAATGAAGAGGACAATTACTCACGTCTGGTTGTGGATGATTCGGAGAAGCGTTCACCAGATGGATTTGGAGTGGGTGTGAGGACGACCATGAGAGACGGGCCAGACCAGAGCAGATGCTTCTTGAGAAGGGTTCATATAGCTCGTGAGGTTAAGCGAGACACTGAAGGATGTCGCGGGCAGGCTATGCATATAGTGGGGCCTATCTTGAATGGGGTTGAAACGTTGCCAAGGCTTCAGAGGAGTACATGTTGGCACCCACTAGCGTGGGTGTGCGTCGAGGTCTTTGTGTCTTGGCGAGAATACGAGAAACGCACACATCGGGATCATCTGACTACCGCATCCAGAAACGCCTCCGCCCCATTGGCTCTCGTCCATATGTTTCTTTCAGGGATTGAATAAAAGTACCGGGTTTTCACAAAGACCCAAGTGTTGCAGAATCTGTAGAAAGGGCCTCGTTTGGCGTCAAGTGACTTGGGTTGGGAGCCACGTGGGTTTGTAGGAACGTGGGATGATGCACCCGTGGAAACCAGGTACTTGGTTCCTGTCACCATTCACGGGAAGATAACCATAAAATTAGCGCACCACCTGTGTTCAAGGACCACGTCTCACCAGAAGTCTTCTTCACCATATAATCCACCCTATTTCATTCAATATGATACAAAACTCTTGGATAACTAATTCCCACTCTCTGTCTTTCAATGCCGAGCCACCCCTAGTCTGGGCCATCATACAGCCCAGAGGTCTAAATCAGGCCCAAGACTTCCTGATAATATCTGCAGCCCTTTCTGCAATTATATACACAGGAACCTGTGTATGGGCACAGGGCACATACGGCTGCCAGGTATTTCAGTCTGTGACCTCTTCATGTCGAAAAAGGTGCCTACCATGATTGACGCGTCGACGATCCTCAATCCAGACACTTTCTTAACCAACAAGTCTGGGTCAACTACACCCCAGTTTTCATCCTTGGGCGACATGGATGCAGTTCCTACTGAGTGCAGCCCCGTTCCCGTACCGTTCCTGATGACACCATCAACCACTGTATTGGTAGTTGCATTGGCCAATGGATCCAGTACGCCTGTAATGACGTTCTCCCACACAGGTGCCCTGGTAAACATCGTGGCAACCTCGATTGCTTCGCGCATAGTGGCAAGATCAAACGCGGATGTGTAGAAGCCCAGATCGATCAAGGGATCGTCGAACGGATTTCTGGACTCGGTTGTCACAGAACCACCTATTTTGGGCACCTCAGTGTCAGCTAGACCTAAGATATTAACTATTTGACCCACGCGAAGAAGGAGTGAGCATAGCCAGGTCGACAATGAAGGCGTCAGGCACTGACTATATGAAGGGGCGTGGATTTTCCATAGCTTGTCATCACAGAAGATATACAACACTTACGCCCAAAACGAGCTCTATATGCGCGGAGTTGGGGCCAGAGGATGTATCACCGAATTTATCGATGATTGACGAATTGTCAGGCAGACGCATCCAGGCAAGGTGATTGCCATGCAACAATGCGATGAAAGGCCCGGTTCTGTTTGCTTTCCAAAGTTCCAGTGCCCGGGCTTGTAGTTCTAGATCAGAATTCACGCTGTAACAAAGGTTGGGTTGATTGTGAGCATATGGTCCAGCGAAGCAGCGAGCGGAGGTGTGCCTCACTTTGCCCAAGGACCCAGATCGATTGAGTTTGGCGCCCAGGCAAAACGAACTCTGAAGGTCGGATGATCTGAGAGGTTGCGCCCAACACTTGGGTTGTGTAACACGGTCGGTATTCCCAGTGCCTCCAAATCGTTTTTGTCTCCTATGCCAGAATGGAGGAGGATATGTGGGCTACCGATTGTGCCTGCTGCTAAAATAACCTCCTTCGAAGCAGTTAGGATCACAGCTTTCGAAGAGTTGGAAGAGCGAATCTCGACAGTACGGATTGTCATGTCCTTCGTTCCTGGCGTCTTTAGCACGCGAGCGACACGTTTGTCGGTGACAATATGCAGGTTCTTGCGAGATCTTGTTTCATTATCCAGATACGATGTTGTTGCACTGCTGCGTGTGCCATTGTGGCCGATAGTAGACTGCAGCCAACCTGCAGAAGGATTCTTTGTCGGCTTCTGAGCGCCTACCAATTATAGTTCCTGACTAACCTAGACCGAGCGGTGTTCCGGAGTTCATATCCAAGTTGAATTCAAAAGCCCCACCCAATTCCTTACTGGCTCGTAGTGTGGCAGCATCGACGGCAGGATGAGGGAAGCCTGGTAGAGTCACAGCTACATTCCCTGTAAACCCATGAACTGCCAGGTCGAATTGGCCTGTAGTGTCGTGATTATCGGCGGGGTTTTCGAACTTCTCGTGCTATCGACGCCACAAGTTTAATATTCAGCCACACCAAGCAGCGCTGTGGTACACCCACCCTCTTGATGTACGGCTGAAGGCTATTCCAGCTCCATCCTGGGTCCCTCGTGACTCTCGCGAAACGGCCGAAATCGGAGGAAGAGCCTTAGTATAGACCATACCATCTTGGGTTGTGCTGCGAGGTAATACTCTTTTATGGTGTGTTGGAGCACTCACTAACGGAACTGCTACCACCTAGCATATGCCCACGTTGGTACGCTATTGAGCGACCGTTGAGACCTCTCTGTGATACGGTAGTGAAATTCCAGTCGAAACGAGATTGAGCCAAGTTGCCTTCAAGCCAAGGAACAATGGAATCGGTGGCTCCTTCGTTCCTGCAAAGCTCATTAGGCGGCGGGTAGCTGGGTGAGAATGAACATACGTTGGCCCAGCTTCTATTACGAGTATGCTCAAGGTCGGATTTTCTGTTAGCCTATTTGCAAGGACTGATCCTGCGGTACCACCTCCATACAGCCTCCTTCATTACACGTCTGGGACAGTAAGAAAAATTGGTTTCATACCTCCAACTATGATGAAATCCCAGTCTAGTTCAGGGATATCGTTAATCGAGTTGTAAGTTGCGCAGAACCCAAGGGTCGAAACTCCCAGAAGGTACAAAGCACTGAAGAACATTTCAAACCAAAGGGTGCCAGAAACCACGCTAAGCACCGACTCGCATTTATACATGCCCACCACGCCGCCTCCTTTCCTCTAACCCCATATTCCGCCCCAATGAAAGGGCCAAGCCGTAACATCGACCGCACGTCGCCTAAAACAACGCTGCATAAGGAAATAATCTAACTCTCACGAAATTGAGCGTGGATTTTTTGAGTTTTGGAAGGCTGCAAGCTTCATATGGTGCGGAGCTGCGTCGAGTCAGAATGGCATCGAAGGCCATTAGTGCAAGAGTGGCGGATGAATATCAGAACAAAGGTCTTATCAAAAATGGATGAACTACGTATTCAACTGATTATGTTAATCTGCCTTTCTTTTCCAGACGACCATCCTCTCGCGTCCAACATGGGTCGGCGAAGACTTCTCTGGAATTCGGTCGAAAACCTTGTCAAATGCGAAAGATAACGGCTCGTCGTAATGTTCAGGCCGGACGTAGTGGGGTGGTCCACTTTCAACCCAGGGGTCAATGGGGAAGACTAGCGTTACGAGATAGCCGCCAGGATTCGTCAGCTCTGCCATCTTCTTTCCCCACTCGTTACGGCGTGAGGGTGGGATGGCAACAAAGAACCTGATAAATGAAATGAATAATGATCGTGACAGCAGAAGCTTCGGGGAGGGGGGGAAATTATGTACTAACGTGTAGTCGTATATGAGATCAAAACCATGGTCTGGCTTGTATGTGAAAAAGTCGACAAGCTCGAAGGTTGCTCCTCCCTTCGGGAGAGGATTGGCCTTTATAAAGCTGTCGTAAAAGTGAATCGCTAAGATGGCGGGCTTACAGACCGGAGGACCTACGCGTTGGCCTTCTCGAGAGCAGTCTCTGAAGCGTCGAGCCCTACGGCTGTGAGGCCAAGGGTAGAGGCCAGGTATACGACATCATATCCCTGTTCTAAAGGTCAACCATGTCGAGGTATTTATTTAGAGAAACCTACAGCGCCACATCCCGGAACAAGTGCATGTCCACTCTTCGGCCATTCAATACCACCTGGGTTGCGTTCTATCACTTCCGGGAGAGGGGGCTGAACGGACCCCGCATCCCAAGGTGTCACCTTCGCTTTCCTGGAGAAGATTTACGTTAGTGGGGCAGCGTCCAATGTTTATAACGCATATGCTCACCATGCATCTTCCCATGTACTTGTCACCTCGGTATTGACGATCTCCCTCAACGTCTTGAAAATAGGTTGTTGTGCAGCTGGGACATCGCTTTCGAATAGATCAGACATGTTGGTTATCCGTCAACGAAGTAAACCTCAGCAGTAAGTCTCGACCCATGCTTATTTATATCCTCCCAATCGTGATGAATAATCATGTGAAAAATAGGGGCTATCTGCACGTGCCCGTGTTAAGTTCCGTCCATCCGCGGCGATCAAAATGAAATTTCTCTGCTCTTGAATTTCCGTATTCGGCTTTTAGTGACCAGTCGCAAATGTCATTGTGTCGTCTTGCTCTTCGGGGCAGTTCATTATGCGTTGCACGTCCCGTGTTCCCATCTAGGCAAACTACTCTTCGCGTTCTTCCTCTTCAGCACTTGTCAATTCAACGGCAGTATGCTACAAAAGGCAAGACAAAATCAACCTCAAAACTCGTGCCGGGATCCCAACAACCTATCACGGACGAAGCTGCACTAGCAGAATACAAGAAAGCGGAGACGATAATGAAGAATGCTGTTGAATGGTTCCGCAAGGAGTGCCAAGGGTTTGAGACGCGAGCAAGTGGGCGCGTCACACCTGCTTTGTTGTCACCTGTGCGTATCAAATTGGAGGGTAAGGAGTACAGGCTAGAAGAGATTGCCACGGTTGGAGTGCGGGATGGATCTATTCTCCTAGTGACATTATTCGATGAAAAGGTGGGTTCCGTTGCGGCTATGGGAACTTCAAGAACTAACCTATTTCAGTAGAATATGAAGCTCGCTGAGAAATCACTCTATGACTCTAAAATCCCAGGAGTTGTACCACACCGACAGGACGACCGAACCATCAAAATTCCTATCCCCAAGTATGTGTTATTACCCAATACAGTAATAATCTTCCTTACCTACGATGCAGGCCTACGGTGGATGCTCGCAAAGAGCTCTTCAACGTGGCAAAACGGAAAGCTGAAGAGATTCGCGTACAGATCCGGAAGCAGCACCAGACGAGTCTGAAACGGGGAAAGTTCGAGAAACACTCCATTGAACAGGAGGAGGTGGGTTCCAACCTACTACCCATTTCCTATTCGATCTAAAATTTAAGCAGTTTCAAAAACTCACGGACCAGAACATCGCAGATGTAGATGCTACCCTTGCGTCTCTTCAGAAGGCGACTGGTGCTCCCAAATAACCTCGACTTGTAATTTCAGATATTCTTGTATAGTTTCCCTGATCCTAATTGGCACTCTGATATGGACCGTTCCGCCAGACTACGACATGCTCTCAAATAGATTACAATGTTTATCCAACGTTTTCTGGTCCCATTGGAATCAACACGGCCGACCCCAGAGATGTCCACCCTTACCACTTGCGGACCTTGAAGACCAAATGCAGGACAGCATCCCAGGGGTGGGGAGGTGGTCCGTCCGCTACAACACCACCATTTCTGTCGCTATTTCTATGCTACCGATGTGGTCACTACCCCTCGTTACACTATGTAAACTTAGTTGCCGCAAGGTGGCTCCACTAAAACACCACCACTTGTTAGGTACCCTGTCGGCTATAGAAGATCCCTTGCACCTCTTCTCCGACCTCCGATGGAAGCAGGTGGAAACTTCATCTGCTTGAAAGAATCTACTTGTTAGCGGGATATCAGCGATCTTGGCTCGCATCCCCCGATCTGTCATCCAAGGCCACCAAAGTCTACCAGATCCGACAGTCCCTTCTGGCAAAATATTTGGATAGAACGCAGACGTTTTCACTCATGTAAGAGACCAATCATGTTTTGAGCAACAAACATGTGTCGGTTTGGTCGTCGCACGGATCGGCCTGAGATGGATAGAGTGAGCGTTTCACGGAGCCAAAAATATCTACTTATGACTAGATAGTTTTCCCCTTCTGTCCTCGGTGCCTCAAGCATCAAACCTTACCGACGATTAATATGTTAATGATATGATCATGGTGTACGTCAACAAAGCTATGTTCTTTCATGTACCCTACCTGAGGACATGGTGTTTCGTATTCAGCGGTCGGACCTTCAATTCAAGCCAGAGGGAGCCAGTCCTTCACCGCCTGTTTTCGCGCGATCAATCTCCGGAAGTTGAATCCGCGATAATCGCGAGTGTTAGGTTACCATCTCTGTCAATGAGCGCTTCGTCCATCCCGACCCCACCGTTATCCGTATTGTGGAGAGACTAGTTGGGGTGACGTGGGCGAGGGTCACGGCCCACCAGAGGTCAACTTCTCTTTACTACGACGTGGTTGGATAGGTAGAGAACTCCCTCAGCCTTTGCATCGGATTGGGGGTTGGACAATGAGGATAGACCTTTACGCGAGCGTCCATGTTATCGAAGAGGGACCCAACATGTGGGTCCCGTGTTTTCGCCCGATTGCTTAATAGATTCCGAGATTCCGAGTGTGCGACCCCACGACCGTATCGGTGTTTGCCCTAATTGTACTCAGAAGAATAGAAGTCATTGTTTGGAACGTATATGACTATCATAGTGAACACGGGTATTCATTGTACAATTTGTAGTTAGGAATAATATATCAAACTCTCTTCCAAACAATTAGCCTCTCGCGTCCAACATGACCCGGCGCAGACATCTCCGGAACCCTGTCAACGACTTTATCGAATGCTGAGGAAAGGTACTCGTCGTAATGCTCAGGTTGGACATAATGGGGCGGACCACCCTCAAAGTAAGGGTCGATCGGGAAGACCAATGTGATAAGATATCCACCAGGCTTGATCAACTCTGTCATCTTCTTTCCCCAATCGCCTCGGAGTGAAGGCGGGATAGCGACGAAAAATCTGGATTTTGTATGTTAGGAAAGAATTTAAGGAGCCGCACACAACTCACGTATAATCGTAGACAAGGTCGAAGCCCTCAGCGGGCTTATACGTGAAGAAATTAGCAACCTCGAAGGATGCCTCACCCTGTGGAGGGGGGTTCTCCTTGACAGAGCTGTGACTTCATGAGTTTCAAGGTCAGGGCTGACAAAAAATATTGTGCTTACGCTCTCGCCCTATCGAGGACGGTTTGGGAAGCATCAAGACCAAGAGCGTTGATTCCCAGGGTGCCAGCCAAATACGTAACATCGTATCCCTATAGCATCACCGACTCAGTAACATTTATAAAATGGCGGATTCTTGTTGAGAGGAGCTCACCAGACCACAACCTGGGACGAGAGCGCGTCCGGTCTTTGGCCATTTAATTTCGTCGCGGTTGACTTCAATGGCTTCCCTGAGGGGAGGTTGAACTTCCCCTGCAGCCCATGGGGTTGCATCGACTTTCCTTTTAAAAAAAGTGTCTGAGCCAAGGATCCAGTGAATGAGTAGCTCAGTGGGACGCTTACCATGCATCGTCCCAGGTGCTTGTTACGCCTGGATCGACGATTTTCCTCATATGCTGGACAGCGTCCGATTGAACGAAGCCAATTCCATAGAGATCGGGCATTCTAGTAGGTTATTGGTGTGAGGAGGTTTGAAGTGAATGAGCTGATAAAAGACACTGGGTCTACCGAAACTGGCCCATTGCCTGGCTTTATATACGTATTCATGGCGGTTAAGTTCTCACTAGCCCGGTCCCCAATACGACTGGAGATCATTGGTTGAACCGAGCATCGAAATTACAGTCCAATGAGAGAGCTTGACGAGAGGGAGTTACGGCGTGTTTGTATATGATTGTCATCGGAACGGCGGGTCACCGGCACAAAAGAATAACTTCTCTCTCTGTGAATCGAATAACTTCCTTTCGCCCCATCCATACTCTCCGGAATGGACAGCGCTACCATCTCTGATCTTTGTGCGCTTCAAAGCTAACCTCCTGACACGGTGCCACCCACTGTCAGTGTCATGTGCAGCACAATTATAGTGGCGTAGAGCGCCTGTTGTCGATAACGAAAAATGGAACATGTTGATGAAGAAATAGATCTACAAGTCGTCTTAACGCTCTGAAGGCAACTAGTTAGGCGATTCTCGACACCCGCTGGCCGCGTCTGGCTGGATAACGGAGTGCACTGTATACTGAACGGAGGCTATCGCAGCTGGTACAGGGCACCATCCGTCCTCCGAGCTCGTGAGATTGTCTGGATTACTCGGTCTGTTCGCTTCTACACATTCACTACCTCTTTATCAGACCATGGAAATTCATACCCCTGGCTTGGGGGTGGAGGGGACTGCGCCGATGAGCAACAAACCATCTAGGTTTGGTGGAATATTCTGACCTATCCTCAAGGCATATCATCGTCACCCGTACTTTGGGTTGGAATACTGTCTATTTTCAGCGAGGCAATTTCGGGTCAACATACTACCGGTTTGAAAAATAGACTGTGTTCTTTCGTCAGCTGAGGAGGTCACAAGAAGATTACTGTTTGTAATCAAGGTGTTTCTCGCTCCAAGTTTAGGCACTTCGATGTATTGCCCCCTGGCTTGATCTGATCTTCTACTTCTAGGTAGTTTCCCTTGATATTGAGCCAGATTTTCGTTCCTACAACTTCCTTCATTCCACTCCTCACTTACGAATCTACATATCGATCCCCACCCAGTCTCCGTACTGCAATTAGCACTCCTGCTAAAAATACCGTTCATGGTGGGGTTTTCTCATATGGATTATGTCTCAAGGACCTGGGTACTGTATTGCCTTGGCTTGGACACCTGATGTGGCGCTACATGTGCCCAAGAACTCCAATCCCAAGACGTGTGTCGATCTCTAAATACGAAAATATGTGATCCATGGCTATCCACGAACCAGGCGAGCAAGTTCTTCAAATCTACTGTCAGCTCTCACGGTGTACCGATATCGGACAACCTTCAGCGAATGAAGCTCAGTGCAGTAGCCGGTGGTAAGTCGATAGTGGTGTCATTCTACGACGAGATTTCGAGAGGTGCTTTGAAAGACATGCTTCGGTAATCGCTCTGAGAATTTAACTATATCTAACAATTCATCCCGAAATGGATTGCGTCCCGAAGATGCTACAGTTCCCACGAACTCAGAAATTCTGAGGGTCAGGGAGATGAGAATAACGTCCCTTATAATTTTGCGGTAAGTTTGCTGGTGCGTTTCTGATATCTAGAGCCACCATCAAGGAGGGTGTGAGTTCCCGTAACGTGTGCCGACGCGGGTGAGGCCAAGAATAGTGCCAAACCAGCTATGTCTTCTGGTTGGCCAAAGCGACCGGTGGGTTGTCTGTCGTTGAAGGCCTCCTTGCCGGCTTTACGAATACCAAAGGCGGTCATTTTGCTTGGGAAAACACTATCTCAAGACATTCAGTGAATGTAAAAATATGGCTTTGAGTTGAACCGGCATACCCAGGTAGGATGGCATTCACGCTAGAAGTTTTAGAGCATGATTAAACCAGTGTGAGGGTGAGTTTCGAAAGTGGCGAAAGAACGAACGTAATTTGTTGTGGTGCAAGCTTGAGGGCAAGGGCTGAAGTAAGGTGGTTTACTGCATGAACGTCATTGAGCAAAGACGGGCTGGATGCGAATAAGTGAGAAATCATCACCAGCCGCTTTGCTTGGTTGATCTGAAAGTCTTAAATCAGATAAACTCAATTTCGAAGCATAGGAACTCACAACTCCATGTGCCGTTTCCAACGTCGCTGAGGGAACCCTCGCTTACAGGGTAGACCGAAGCAGTCGATGAGATATTGATGACCCGACCAGGGTCAACATTTGTTGCGTTCTTCGCAAGGAGGTCTGTCAAGCTATCTCCTGGGTTAATCCCACTTGCACGTAATCATAAGACAGAGATATTGGTGCGAACCCAGCAGTCACTGCGATAAGTGATGATCAGGAGGCGTAAGAAAAATGGCCAATTAAGGGGGTACAGACTGTAGAAGATGGACTTGACATTGACGTTGAAAACGTTATCCCAACCCTTGTCTTCGGGGAAGTCATGGAAGGGACCACCCCATGTAACGCCCGAGTTATTAACAAGGACATGAAGCTTCGATTCGCGTTTGCGGAACTCCTTGATGAGGTTGTCGCATCCAGACTTGGACTGCCCAAAAAACCGTTAAAAGTGAGTTAAGGTGCAATAAGCTCGGCACTGCGCACTCCAACGTTCGCAACAATGTAATCCACATTTCCCTTGGCCACCTTCTTGATGTCAACAATAGCCTATATAGGTATTAGGGATGTAAGTTCGTCCGTGTCCACTGGCAACTTTGCGGGGCGCGGACCTCCTGAAGCTGCTTCTCCTTCCGGGCCGCTATGTATACATTGGCGCCGTTCTGCGCAAAACCAGTTGCCATCATCTTTCCGATACCTGAGCCACCGCCAGTAACGAGAACTATACCAAATTGAGAGCTGAACCCATGATTCGGCGAATCGACATACCGATCTTCCCCTTTACGTTGAAAAGAGAAGAGATAGAAAGATCTTTACGTGTATTTAGAGCTTGAAGGTAGGGCCTCTTCGATTTTCATGGACTTACCGGAGGTCATCGTGGATGTACGTAGGTACGAAACCTCGATGTTCAACTTTGAAATCCTATGTAGGTCGTTGGTCCGGTTCGGGGTTCGCCACACCCGGAAACTCTAATCGGCGCCGTGGGAATTGATCGGGTCAGTTGATTCCGGTACGGAACGGAATCCCCGGCAAATGTTTCAGTATCCATGTTGGCCAGGTGCTCGCTCTTGAATACGCTCGCCAGCGCAGCGAAAAACTCGAGGCATGCAAAGCGATATACCACCAATGTTCTACCAGCACCACTCTCTACTGTTCACCGTGGAATTAATTTTGAGGGTCGGTGTATTGCCTTGCTCGAGCGACATTTATCTATGTCTTTGAAGCGAGTCGGAGGGAAGGGAGACGGTGGGGTTGACATGTTTGGCTGGTGGTGGATACCTGACGCTTCCAAGGACGCGTCAATATCGGGTCGGCGTCGGCGAATACGTGTTATCGCTCAATGTAAAGCCGAAAAGAAGAAAATCGGTCCAAAATACGTTCGTGAACTCGAGGGTGTCCTGCACCGTTATCACATGTCGGACCCTTCGAAAGGGCACAGCGACCTCGAGTATCTGGGCTCACATGATACATTTTCTACAACATTACACGCCGCTCAAAACAAAGAAATCCCATTTCTTGGTCTCTTCATTTCCGAATCAGCATTCACTAAAGCCACTGTTCTTCATGCTCAATCATCGCATATTCCACTGCTCCTCTTACACCTCCCGCCTGAGAACAAACCGACATCATCCTCTGAGGATACGTTGGGCACTGCGATATGGAATTTAGCGCTGGCTGGAGACCAAGGTCTTTTGGGCGGGAAAATGGAAATCCGATGGGAACGATGCATTAATGGTCCTAATAGACCGGGTCTCTGGTGGCGGGATGCAAGACTGCTTAACTGGGTCCCATCTGAGGTCTAGCAGTCCCATTCCCCAATGGAGGGGGGGGGACGCCCAGCCGTATGGAGACCGGTAGAGTGTTTGTACCACGACCTCTCGTCACCAACGTTTCGGTAGGGCTGTCGACGCAACCCCAAGCTCCATGCATTTCGCATCAATGAATCATGCTAACAGCCCTTCACTGATGAACGCCGGGTTGGTTACGAGCACAAGTCCAGTCGAGAGGTATTAATGGAAAGAGTGTGTACATATTCTGGACTGTATACATAAATCCGACTAACCAGTAATTATCATGTCGTAGAATACAGCTGCTGGGTATAGAAGTAAACATGAAAGTGATTATGAGGCACGTCAATGATGGCGGTCGAGGAATACATAGGTGGTTCACGTTAGGTCGCACTCTGCGAAATTCTGACGCATCAGCATGTCCTGCACTAAAACCGCGGGTCAATGTCACGACGGTCAGAAATAGCCAGGGGCTTACGATTA
Organism: Macrolepiota fuliginosa MF-IS2; assembly: GCA_015584085.1. Classification (NCBI taxonomy): domain Eukaryota; kingdom Fungi; phylum Basidiomycota; class Agaricomycetes; order Agaricales; family Agaricaceae; genus Macrolepiota; species Macrolepiota fuliginosa. The sequence continues at coordinate 36,339 of MU151189.1, read as the reverse complement.
GACAAGACATATTTCGTTGACTTGGTGTCCTTCAGGATCCCGGCATCAGCTTCGAAACCCTGGAGCCAGAAGTGACTTACAGTAACGGTCGTAAAGTGGGAATAAAACATTCTTGGTAATTTCGTGTGGCTTTTCATCAGTGCCGCTGAAGACGTTCATCAATTACTCCGCCGCAAGTAGGGAACGGCGGAATTAAGCATACCAAATTTCTTCTGGAGATCTATCAAAAAATACGAGATTCAGCTTCCTCTCATGACGGAGGGGGGGGAGTGATCATAACCTACACTCTGATGTGCTTGTGACGTCGTTTGGCCGATTCCGATACGAGGTGACATACCTGGCGAGGGGTATCCCTGCCTCAATTTTTGCCTGGAAGATATCAAATTTGTTGAGGAAAAGGATGATGTTCGTGCGGCTCAAGAGTTCGTTGGAGACCAGATTTATCCACAGCTGACAGGAGTCCAACTGTCATGATCATGCTTGAGTGAACTGCTCCAAAATTAATCATGTCCGAAAGGGGTTTACTAACTAGCCTGTTGACCTTGGGGTCTTCTTCTAGCATTTGGTCAAAGGCGCTGCAAATAAATTCGGGATCAGTTAGTCAAACATGATGAACAATGTTAGAGATATGACATACCTGATGGGTGCTAAGAAGATGATAGCATCCATGTCGTCGAAGAACGGTACCCATGCCGCTGTATCAGGAATAGGGCCGGGAATAACGTCAACACTGGTTCTGTTCGAGCTGGCTCCAGTACTATACCTCTCTAATGGAGTAGTGTTAAGCGCATGACTCAGGTGGAAAAGATGGCCCAGACTTACTTGGGATCGATGACCACCGACGTCATATATCCGCCAGTCTTTGCTCACTCCCGTGCCTGTAAGGTGTCAATAGATCATTAGTTACCGGGCCAGTTGGCGAACGTACTGGTTTTCATTCTGAACTGGTGTTCAGATACGCCTAGATTTACAAATAAACCTCTAGTCTTTTCAGTAAATACGATGGGGAGAATACCTAAAGTTTTGAGGCGTGCTCGCAAAATATCGTCTATAAAAGCTTTAACGACCAACCAACAATGTATGGATCATGCTTGTGTACCATCAGTAGGAAGATATCGCGCCGCTGTGACACGCTCGAGGGAATCCAGGAAGCTGGTCGTCGGATTAGCTGCTAGTCGCAAGGGAAATTCAAGTGCGTACAAGCCTGCATGGTCCTCCATGCGTATTTTGAGCCTCAGGAGAAGTTCCTGGATCACAGGGTCGTGCCATAACCGCACCATATCCTCAGAACAAGCATTTAAAAGCTTTCCAGGATTGTTGGGATCACCCCAGTCCATGTCTTCCAAATCCTCGCATAGTCGACCGCCCCTGACCAGTCTTCCGAAAGCGTCTTTCCACTGTGTTGCCGAATTCACTGCGATTTCCTTGAGGGAGGTTCGGCCAGGGTGTGTGATCTCTCGGTCCGCAGATTGTACCGGGGAAATCTGGTTCATGAGACCATCTTCGACCTGGAGGAGAGGCGATAGGCGTCGCTTAATCTTGAGATGTTCAGCGGACAATCTAGGGAGTTCCAGAAACTCTCCATCTTCGTGATCCCCTGCCATCACAGTCCTTCCTTGCGCCCGATCCATAGCATCCATGATGAGGTGAAAAGAGCGGACTATATTGAGATAGATAACCGCCCTCCATGATGCCCGCTCCTTTCCAAATGCCTGAGCAGGAGTGTCAGATATAACCACAACAGAACTGAATGGGGGTAAACAAACCTTTGGTTCATGCATGAGTTGGAAATCTACAGGAAAAGCACTTAATTGGGAGTTCTGGTATCAGGTACTATTGTTGACTCACTTTTCAGAGTCGTAGACTTTCCTATGTTATCATGTCAGTCACTCCAAGATCAGACTCAACCCAGCAACTCACCGGACTCGCTCTGACCTGAATCGACAATTTAGCACTAACACCTAACCTTGTACGCATTGAAGAACCTACCAAGAAGCAAGATTTTCACGGGCTTCGGGGCCTTCCGCTCCTTGTTTAGCTCCTCGTCTATAGCATTTGACACACGTTTAGCCTCTTCTTCCTTCTGCAATCTCCAGTCGCGTTCTTCCGGCGTCTCGAACTCTGGAGGCATAATGAGAGCAGATAAAGGATCCCATAGTGGGCCGTCAGCTATAGTGGACTTCACTGGCATGCTCTACCCTATGCGTAACACGACCACCACTTCGACCGGCGGTAAAGCAGGAAGGTGGAGGAAGGAGAGGAAGAAATCAAGCATTGACCAGTCTTCCGAATATGTATGTAACAGGATTGAGGTTTAAGGGTGAGTTAGCATCAGACCTTTCCCAACAAGTCTGGCATTACAACAGGGCTTGATGGATACCGTCACGGTGATCGAGAGGAAAAAATGGTCTGCCATCCATAATAACCGTTGGTCAGTGTATCCAGAGCCGATTAGCCTGAGATTTATTTGAATGTGGTAATCAACCTAGCAGAGGGGCCCTCTGCGAAGGCAAAGTTTTTCTGGGGGCATCGGCTTTAGTGTAGAGAAGATGATCCAAATCAGCTGCGATGAAGATGCGGCGGTGGACATTTGGGGAAAAGTACCGTTCTGGCCCTGGTTCAGGGGCAGACTTCTTGTGAATGTTCCTTTTAGGGAAAGTCGGGTAGCCACCCCAGCTTTTTCTACTTGTTCCTAAAGTACTATGATAGTTCATAGGAAATTTCATACCAATCTGTACTGCCCCTTCTCACCGCAGGAGGAACCTCTGGATATTCGGATTCGGAAGCAGGTGTCAAGAGATGTCAAGTTGTCGGCAGGTACGGCATCTAATCTACCCCAAGTTTTCTCACAGTGCCCTTAGTTCGGCAATCCTCAGCTTCAGGGCCCAGAGGTAATTCAAAAAAACTACGGTCTCTCAATTCAGTAACAAAGACGACAAAAAGACCATGACATTAGGAGTTTGACTAAGGGAGACTAAACGGAATGTTACTAGACCTTACCTACTTTCTCTAAACGCTCGTCCACATCGGATGCTCACCCCGCCTGAAGTTTTAGGAACGCTAGGACTCGAATGACAGGTACACCTCTTGGTACATGAGGTGCCTCTCACCAGCGCCCCCTGCAACCTTTCACCAGAACAAACGTGTCTGCGTTTGTATGAAATTTGTGAAATTTGCTCGAAAGCATTGGCTCTTACGGGACAATACATTTGATATTTGACCCGTGGTGACGGAAGGCCAAGGATTTCCGGAGAGACGGACTGACTCGTAGGGTTATTGAGTATTTCAGGGCTGACCTGTATCCTGAACAAAGCTGAGCGCAGAACGAGCCTTTTGAGTTACTACTCAATGTCTCAGAAGCCGGAATCTCCACAAGA